>JAPZIH010000739.1:80000-150000 GCA_027410445.1 Discoglossus pictus
CGAGCCCGCAAGCGTGAGCAACGGCCCGTACGCTCACAACTATATATGTGATATATATATATATATATATATATATATATATACACATACATATATACACATACACAAATACATATATTTATACATTTATAAATATATGCTGGGCGGCCCCTGCGTTTTGACCCCTTGAGTTTTGGTGGTCTTTGGTCTCGCACCTTGTCTAAAAAAGCTGACATGTCTGGCTGTATGTTCCTTGTACGTGGCCATCTTGTTTGATCTCTGTTATGCTCGTATGTGCCACGTTGTGTGTGATAACTACTTTGCTGTGAGCTTTCGCCTTCTGAAATGTCTGAGGAACTGATGTCGGTGTTGTCGATATCTTTTTTGTTGTATTTGAACACTCTGTGAGCAGTATTTTGTGAAAATCGTTTTTATCTTGCTGAAACTTTCTATGCTTACGTAAGGCTAGTTCGTCCTTGAATTTGTCTACTTGTTCATTTAGTTTTTTTGTAATGGAGTCAAAATCTTGGGTATTATTGAGTTTTAAAAATTCACTTTGTAAAAGTTCAGTTTTAGTGATGTTTGGTCCCAAGTTTAGTTTCTCTTGATCTAAGATCAAATTAATTAGATCTAATGAGCATTGGTTTAAGATTTCAAGCAATTTAGAAGTGAATGTACTTTCTATTAAATGGGTAACTGGTATCAATTGTATGCGAAGACCTCTGGGGATGATTTTGTGTTTGATATCATTTTCTAAACTTGAAATTTCCCAGATAGTTCTGATTTCTTGGAGTACAGACCTCGATACCTCCCGGAACAATCTATTTAAATCATTCGCAGGTTTGGTCCAATGTTCTGTATCATGTTGAAATGTGGCGGCTAGCGCTTTCTCTTGCAATCTATTGGCATTCCACATTGCATTATTGGAACTGGCCATATGAAGAAACGGGGGAGGGGGAACCAGGAAACAGAGGAAAAGAAGAAGAGAAAAAAGGGGGAAGGAAAATCTTGTTCCAAATATTATAAATTGACTGTGTTAAAACAGTATGGTAAGGACACTTGGTGCTGATTGGTGGATTAAACCACAAATAGTTAGTTAACAAGCAAAATGGGAAAAAGGGGGACTTTAGTACTAGTCCCTGGTGACTGAAACACCAATTGGTAAGCAACCAAATAGAAGCAATGAGGGATACAACTAGGTGCTATAATGAGGGAAAATCTCAATCTTTAATATATATAATTTAAATAGAAGAAACGCAGAAAATATAAAATGCCACATTGGAATGACTAAATGCATACAAAGAGTTATACGTAAGAACCCTCCTGAACTATGAATCTGCAAAATGTCACCCTAGGGTATAAATCATGAGTACCGCTATCAAAAACAGAGATGTATAAATATGGTGACAATGTAGGTAATAGCACAATAGAATCTAACACAAAAAAAAAATGTGAATAAAATAGAGGAATAAAAAGAGCACGATGAGAAAGCAACTCATTGCGGATGCAAAGCGCTAGAGTGCTAAAGTAAGAAAGTGTCTGTATATGTCAAGAGATAAAGTGCATAAGAGTGCCAGATAAGGTACTGATGTGCCAATAAAACCAATGAAATGTGTAGGGAAATATAAATGGAAAAGACCTATAGAAAAAGTGTGAGAAATAAATAAATGTATGAATGCCTAAAGTGCTAAGAAATATAGAACAACCATTAAAGTTCAGATACTCGAGAGGCTTTGATGGGGTGGATATATGCCATGTGTAAAACTGCAAAAGAAGATGAAATAATAAAGTGAAATAGAACGTCCCGGGGGATAGACAGATGATCAATACTGGATATCGTAGTTAGACAAAAAAAAAAAATCAATATGTAGTATGTGCACACAATCGTGCGTGCACATAATAGTTCAAAGAAGTATATGCACACAAGAGTTCAACAAGAGGTATTATATCAATAATGATAATAATAATAAATTGTGGTAAATCCTCATCCAAATGTGGACAATACAATCATTGTAAATACCAGATAAAAGCAGTGAATGAGTCTGTGTGTCCCCTGATCGATAACTCAGATACCATCCAAGCAATATGTCCACCAAAAGTAGTGTGTGTATCTGAAAAATCAGTCATATGGTAGTACAAGAAACAGGCCTAAAATATAAAAAAAAAAATAGAGTCAGAGCGTGAGGGTTCATTCCATGCAATTGGGAATACTCACTGCTCATCATACCAGAAAAGAAGTCCATACATCATCTCCTCTGGAGGCCATATGGTTACGAGAGGATCAGGGGTACAAAGGTGCAGACACAGGGAAACTTGCCTGACCGGACGCCGATTTTGCAAATAAGCTTTCTCAAAGACAGTAGTACCGTGACTCAATATGGTTTCTGGGATTCGCGGATTTTCTAAAAAAGACCAGGGCTGCGTCCGATTGGAGGCGTACTCGAGTGACGTCATCAGGAAACCCCGACTTGACGGCCTCACGCCGCAGGACGTAGAATGTGGTCACATGTATCCAGGAAGTAGTGTACAGTTAGGAACAAGATGATACAATAAATGCAGTAAGGTGAGCAAGCCGTTGCCTGGAAATGGGACATGCTTACATGTAATAAACGAACAAATAGATAAACAGATCAACAAGGGGGCGGGAATAAAGTCCTGCGGAAAACCTTATCCATGTCAAGCACACAAAATAAGCGCAAAAATAAAGATTGATTATAATCCTAACTAATTTATAAGAGACCCTATTGGATCTGATAAACAACCGTAATGGCATTACTTAAATATATGTGCAAAATAGGGCTAGAGTGGGGAAAAGGGGGGGGGGGGGGGACAAAGGATGAATATGTACAAAAACGTGCCAAGAGCAGATAAAAAGAGAGTAACTGTGGTTTGAGAGGACTCACTGCTAGCATCTGAAGTGAATAATATATACCACTTTAGTATAAAAAAAGGGGGGGGCTAAAATTGACATCCGTCCACAATAAAGGGGGTAGAAAAACAAATGGAGAGAAAGATGTAATGACCCGACCTCCAAGGGGGGAGTATAGTAGGAGGTTATAATTGATTAATTATAGATGAACATTTGTAATTGGGGTATATAAATAAAGGGCGAAAACGAAAACCCCTCATTGAGTCCTCCAGGGGACTGTGAGTGCAATTAAGTAAATCCATTTATATTATTTCTGGAGCAAAAGGTTCTTGTAATCTCCTCCTCTGATGTTTGGCTTAATGACATCGATGACGTGGAAAGTTATGCCCTTCATGTTGTTATTGTGGGAAATCCTCACATGTCTTGCAACAGGGGTGTCTAGTTGATTCTTTATTGATAGTACATGTTCCAGAATCTGTCGCCTTAGTTGTCTCTCTGTTTTGCCCACGTACAGTAGTCCACAAACACAAACCATCACGTACACCACATATGTGGAAAGACAATTTGTGAAATGTTTAAGTGGGTAAATCTTTTTTGTTATTGGATGGACAAATTTATTTTCATGAGAAATAAATGCACAGGCTTTACATTTCAAACATCTGTACAAGCCTATTGGAGGATATAACCATTGTTTTGTGGTGGTTAATATAGGACTCTTGCTAATAATTTAACTTAATGATGCTTTGGGGGAGATATGATCTCTCAGGTCCGGATCTTCACCTAGCAGGTACCAATAGTTATCCAGTATCTTGTGAATAGAGTTGCTGTTTGAACCGAAAGTCATGAAACATCTAGTCATGTCTGTATCCAGTTGTTTTTTTGGCTTGATAGGGGAGACTGGGGCATTCAGTTTGAAGCGCTCGTTTATATGCCTTCTTGGGGACTTTGTTTGGATATCCTCTCTCCCGAAATTTGTTTCGGAGAATACTTGCTTGTTCCTTGAAATCCCTGTCCTCACTGCAATTACGACAAAGGCATAGGTATTGTCCTGTAGGTATACTGCTCTTTTGTTTGGTCAGATGTTGGCTTTGCCAATCTATAACGGCTACCCCGGTAGTGAGAGGGTACCAGCCGTTGGAGACGTCCTTTTCCCCGGCAAGCTGCTGTGTAAAAGTGAATTTGGTATAATACCATCCAAGAGTTCCAGAGGGAGAGTCAGGTTCAGCATTAAATATCCATATAGAAGCACTGCGCAGTCTCAGAAGCCCAGACCACCCATATTGGACGACACTTTCTTGGGAGTCAAAGAATACTGTCTTTATTTTGTTGTGCAGAAATATATATACACATCTCTTCCCACAGGCAATACACATCCCCCATAGTTGGCCACACAATACACATAGAGGGACAATAGGTGGGTCACACCTCCCTGAGGCTACCTGGCAACTTTGATACAATCAGACATTGATTAAATCATCCTTCCCTTTGTTCCATCTTCACAATGTGAACACTTCACACAATGGACCTCTCTTGCTTATGAGGAGCCCTTGTAATAGGATTATCTATTATGTCAAGGTCTGCAATAGTCTGGGCTAATATTCTGCAGAGCATAAACCAACATACATACATACAGTATAACAGTAGGATCATATTTTAACCATAATAATTAAATAACCATAAAACAGGGTAAAACAGTGATGGGTTCTGTTACACAATCCAACAGCATATTGGAAGCTGTCGGTTTGCGATAGACTACCGTTTGAATTAGACCTTGATCATTCTTACAAATTTTTAGATGCAAGAATTCTAATTCATTCTCAATAACAACAGAGGTGAATTTGAGATTACGATGATTGGAATTCAGTCGCTGTATAAAGGCATGAAAATTATCTATCGTGACTTCCCAAATGAATATCGTCTATATATCTAGACCATGACAGTATACAGTTGGTGAATTGGACGTTAGCCTCCGAGAAAATCACTGTCTCCTCCCAGAAACCAAGGAACAAGTTGGCATAGCCAGTAGCACATGCACTTCCCATTGCTGTGCCCCAGACTTGCCTATACCACTTGTCCTCAAAATAGAAAAAAATCCTATCAACAATAAATTGCATAAGCGTAATGATGAAGTCATTCCATAATCCAGAGTAGTTCCCTGTAACAGAACCCATCACTGTTTTACCCTGTTTTATAGTTATTTAATTCTTGGTTAAAATATGATCACATTGCTATACTGTAGATATGTTGTTTTATGTTCTACAGAATATATTGGCTCAGAATATTACAGCTACTAGGCTAATAGATAATCCTATTACAGAGACCCCTTATAAGATAAGGAAGTCTATTGTATAAAGTGTTTTCATTATGAGACATAAGAACAAAGAGAAGTATAATCGGATCAATGTCTGATTGTATCAAAGTAGCCAGGTAGCCTCAGGGAGGTGTGACCCCACCTATTGTCCCTCTATGTGTATTGTGTGGCCAAATATGGGGGATGTGTATTGCCTGTGGAAAGAGATGTGTATATATATTTCTGCATAACAAAATAAAGACAGTATTCTTTGACTCCCAATTGAGTGTCGTCCAATATGGGTGGTCTGATCTTCTGAGACTGCGCAGTGCTTCTATATGGATATTTAACGGTATACCAGCGGAGATATTGGACTTGTGTTCCAACTCCGTTACATTTGGTGGCAAGTGGCGGAATTGTTCCCACGGTCAGAAGGACAGCTACAGGAGACACCATTCCGTGGAGTTACAAACTGAGGGCAACGCTAGTATCCGTACAGCACCCCTGGCTACAGCAGGATGGAACCGGCTAGTTTTCGGACAGCGTTCCATGATGAGGAGGAGGAGGTGGCCGCGGACTACAGGGATGCAGACAGAAAGGAACTCATGGAGGGAGACCGGGCACATGGTTCCTACGTAGGGACGCTGTCTGATTGGCCATAGGTAATTAGGGGTTGACCAAAGGTAGTCACTGCCCCTACGGTGTATGTGGAAATGGTTTTTATACATGTCTTTGTTTTAATAAAGGAACAGTTCTACTTGACCCTTCAAAACGTAGTCTCATCTCGTTCTTTGAGGGGATCGCTATCATACTGGGGATTGCTATGCTTTTGCATACTCCCTTGAGCTGTAACTACTGAACCCTTGTTCCTGATGTACTATCCTTGGAGTCTGTGGTGGTTTTGGTGTCCGGTGCAGTGCTTGTAGGCCTCGACGCAACCTAGGACGCGTCCATCAACGGAGGTACCCGGTCGGGGTGCCAGTAGATCCGTTACATTGGCTGGCAGTGGTGGGATGGCGTCCTAGTAAGAGGAAAAGCAGCACGGAGACACTGGTAACGTTTGGAGTTACAAATTGAGGGCAACGCTAGTATCCGTACAGCGCCCCTGGCTACAGCAGGATGGAACCGACTAGTTTTCAGACGGCGTTCCATGATGAGGAGGAGGAGGCGGCCGCGGACTACAGGGATGCAGACAGAAAGGAACTCTGGTATGATGCCCTGGAAGATGCCCAATGGCGGCGAGGTGAGAGTCTCCCCAGTGATGAGCAGCGGCTACAGAAGCGTGTGGCGATGCGGATGTATCTATTGGGAGAGCAGCCCCTGGATGAGTGGGTGACAAGACTAGAGACCCTGGTATGGCAAGAGCTCTGGCTAGACAACGCATACCAGGCCCTCTGGTGGCATACCGTTCGACTTACCCCCTGGACGTCTGAACACGACTTACCGGAGGGGGATGATTATGATGGCCCGGGTTTATTATGGGATGCCTTGGAGGACGACATTGATCTTGGCAGCATGGAGGGGTCTAGGTTTTGGGACATCTACGACTACCGGATGGGCATGTATGTCTGGGATGACGAAGGCGAGGTGAGCAAAGACATGACCCACCTGGTAACGAGAGAGTGGGAGCTGGAGCAGGACTACCAACACCTGCTCAGCTTCGTGCAGCCCCAACCTACTCGACAAGCAGAACCAGACTTCATTGACTGGTCCTGCGATGACCTCCAGATGGCAGGTAGAGATGGGACCGAGGTCTCTCTACCGTCCCTACAGGGGGCAGAAGGTGTCGTCCTTCCCCCCCATAAGCAGTGTGAACCCCAGGGGGCAGAATGTGTCGTCCTCCCTCCCCAGCGACAGTTTACCCTGACAAGGGGAGACACCAATCTCCCAGACGGCGCAGATGGGATCGTGGTCTCTGCGCCCACAGCCTGTCCAGATCCCCAACTACCCTCACTGGGACAACCGGAGGAGGGGGTAAGTACAAATTCCCTTCCCCAGCTAACTTCTAATGTGGCACCAGGGTTAACAGAGGAAATGTTAACCCCCACTGACCCCCACGTTTCCCTGGCTACTGAGCCGGAATATGTCCCAAGTACCCCAGCTGAAGAGCTGAAAGCGGGGCAGAGTGCAGTCGGCCTCTGCCCTCCCTTTGTCCCTTGTACCGAGCAGGATGTCCTGCAGGGTATACCAGCAGGAGAGCTGGCATCAGTGCAGAGTGCCGCTGGCCTCTGCACCTCAAGTTCCCTCAGCGTGTTGCCCCATCACCACAGCGAAATATCCAGGTGCAGTGACGGTTTGTTGTGGGTGGGCTGCTCTTGCATTTTGTTGTTGTGGGGGGGCTGCTCTAGCACTGGTTTATTGTGGGTTGGTGGATCGTCTAACGGAGTCACTGACCGGCCGAAGGTCAGGTGCCTGGTTAGACTTCCCCCCAAAGGGGAGATGTGTGACGAAGTGCCCTTCGCCACTTTGTCTTGGAGAGGACTGTTTGCCAGCCTCCTGCCTTTTGACTATGGGCATTTAAATACTTTATTTTCCTATGCAGAAAGGACTGTGATCTAACTTTTGAACCACTGGACCAATTTGTATCATTTTGACACATGTTTGTATTTGGAGTATGCTGATTCTTTATGTGAATGTGATGCATACTTTTAAAGTTATGAAGAATGTGTAGAAATGTGTTACAGATTCTGACCATCCCCCCATTAGGTAAACACAGGGTGTCGCCAGGACTTGAACAAAGGGCCAGTGTATGGGGTTTCCCCAGGGGCATAGTCCAGGAGGAAACAGGAAGTGTTCACTGGGACAGTCTGGGTGAGAATGAGCATAGTAGCCACACCTGGGGGTGGCCCATGGGAGGAGTCTCATGGTTCCTACGTAGGGACGCTGTCTGATTGGCCATAGGTAATTAGGGGTTGACCAAAGGTAGTCACTGCCCCTACGGTGTATGTGGAAATGGTTTTTATACATTTCTTTGTTTTAATAAAGGAACAGTTCTACTTGACCCTTCAAAACGTAGTCTCATCTCGTTCTTTGAGGGGATCGCTATCATACTGGGGATTGCTATGCTTTTGCATACTCCCTTGAGCTGTAACTACTGAACCCTTGTTCCTGATGTACTATCCTTGGAGTCTGTGGTGGTTTTGGTGTCCGGTGCGGTGCTTGTAGGCCTCGACGCAACCTAGGACGCGTCCATCAACGGAGGTACCCGGTCGGGGTGCCAGTAGATCCGTTACAGTCAGTATTCATTTGACTCCCAAATTGTGTGTTGTCCAATATGGGAGGTTGGGGATGGTGAGACTGTAGTGCCTCTTGGGTATTTTACTGTATACCAGCGGAGATATTGGACTGCTTGTTCCAGCTCCGTTACATTTGGTGGCAAGGGGCGGAATTGTTCCCACGGTCAGAAGGACAGCTACAGGAGACACCATTCCGTGGAGTACAAATTGAGGGCAACACTAGTATCCGTACAGCGCCCCTGGCTACAGCAGGATGGAACCGGCTAGTTTTCGGACAGCGTTCCATCATGAGGAGGAGGAGGCGGCCGCGGACTACAGGGGTTCAGACAGAAAGGAACTCATGGTTACAGTACCTCTTATTGCCCCACAGACTGAGTTTGGAAGAGAACTCCAAAGCAGACTGGCCTTTTTCCCAGGTACGCTTTCCATAAAAACCTTGGAATGGTTAATGACAGATGTCCACAAATACATAATGGAAAAGCAGCGGGCACGGGGACGGTCCATCTTGGGAGCTGCTAACCCACCTCCCACCATTAACCCCCCCCCCCCGAGCACTGCGTCCGGGTGGCGGGAACTACCAAACCCCTCCACGGTACATCAGGTGCCACACGTGTAACCAGCAGGGCCACATGCAGAGAGACTGTCCCAGAAACAGAAACCGCTCCGCGTGGAATACTCCAACTAATTCCCCCTCCCAGCAGCAGTGTGTACCCCAGGGGGCCGAAGGCGTCGTCCTTCCCCCCCAGCGGCAGTGTGTACCCCAGGGAGCTGAAGGTGTCGTCCTTCCTCCCCAACGACAGTGTGTACCCCAGGAGCTGAAGGTGTCGTCCTTCCTCCCCAGCGACAGTGTGTACCCCAGGGAGCTGAAGGTGTCGTCCTTCCTCCCCAGCAGCAGTGTGTACCCCAGGGGGCCAAAGGTGTCGTCCTTCCCCCCCAGCGGCAGTGTGTACCACAGGGAGCCGAAGGTGTCGTCCTTCCCCCCCAGCGGCAGTGTGTACCCCAGGGAGTTGAAGGTGTCGTCCTTCCTCCCCAGCAGCAGTGTGTACCCCAGGGGGCCGAAGGTGTCGTCCTTCCCCCCCAGCGGCAGTGTGTACCCCAGGGAGCTGAAGGTGTCGTCCTTCCTCCCCAGCGACAGTGTGTACCCCAGGGAGCTGAAGGTGTCGTCCTTCCTCCCCAGCAGCAGTGTGTACCCCAGGGGGCCAAAGGTGTCGTCCTTCCCCCCCCCAGCGGCAGTGTGTACCACAGGGAGCCGAAGGTGTCGTCCTTCCCCCCCAGCGGCAGTGTGTACCCCAGGGAGCAAAAGGTGCCGTCCTTCCTCCCCAGCGGCAGTGTGTACCCCAGGGGGCCGAAGGTGTCGTCCTTCCCCCCCAGCGACAGTGTGTACCCCAGGGTGCCGAAGGTGTCGTCCTTCCCCCCCAGCGACAGTGTGTACCCCAGGGGGCCGAAGGTGTCGTCCTTCCCCCCCCAGCGACAGTGTGTACCCCAGGGGGGCGAAGGTGTCGTCCTTTCCCCCCAGTGGCAGTGTGTACCCCAGGGAGCTGAAAGTGTCGTCCTTCCTCCCCAGCGACAGTGTGTACCCCAGGGAGCAGAAGGTGTCGTCCTTCCTCCCCAGCGACAGTGTGTACCCCAGGGAGCAGAAGGTGCCATCCTTCCTCCCCAGTGGCAGTGTGTACCACAGGGAGCCGAAGGTGTCGTCCTTCCCCCCCAGCGGCAGTGTGTACCCCAGGGAGCAGAAGGTGCCGTCCTTCCTCCCCAGCGGCAGTGTGTACCCCAGGGGGCCGAAGGTGTCGTCCTTCCCCCCCAGCGACAGTGTGTACCCCAGGGGGCCGAAGGTGTCGTCCTTCCCCCCCAGCGACAGTGTGTACCCCAGGGAGGCGAAGGTGTCGTCCTTTCCCCCCAGCGGCAGTGTGTACCCCAGGGAGCTGAAGGTGTCGTCCTTCCTCCCCAGCGACAGTGTGTACCCCAGGGAGCAGAAGGTGTCGTCCTTCCTCCCCAGCGACAGTGTGTACCCCAGGGAGCAGAAGGTTCCATCCTTCCTCCCCAGTGGCAATGTGTACCCCAGGGGGGCGAAGGGGTCGTCCTTCCCCCCCAGCGGCAGTGTGAACCCCAGGGAGCTGAAGATGTCGCCCTCTCCCCCCAGCGACAGCTTACCCTAACAAGGGGAGACACCAATCTCCCAGACGGGGCAGATGGGACCAGGGTCTCTGTGCCTGACCTACCGGGATGCTGGACAGCCTGTCCAGATCCCCAACTACTCTCACTGGGACAACCGCAGGAGGTGGTAAGTACAAATTCCCCTCCCCAGCTAACTCCTTATGTGGCCCCAGGGTTAACAGAGGAAATGTTAACCCCCACTGACCCCCACCTTTCCCTGGCTACTGAGCCGGAAGACGTCCCAAGTACCCCAGCAGAAGAGCTGACAGTGGGGCAGAGTGCAGTCGGCCTCTGCCCTCCCTTTGTCCCTTGTACAGAGCAGGATGTCCTGCAGGTTATACCAGCAGAAGAGCTGGCATCAGGGCAGAGTGCCGCTGGCCTCTGCCCCTCAAGTCCCCTCAGCGTGTTGCCCCATCACCACAGCGAAATATCCAGGTGCCTGATTAGACTTCCCCCCAAAGGGGAGATGTGTGACGAATTGTCCTTCGCCACTTTGGCTTGGAGAGGACTGTTTGCCAGCCTCCTGCCCTGCGACTATGGCCCTGGGACATATTGCCCTTTAAAACCAGTATTTGGCCATACCAGAGTGTATGTCACTCAATCTGGCCCTTTAAATACAGGGGGCATTCGGTACTTGCCCTGTGTGAGCGGTGATACCCCCAGATAGCTATGCCATGGAGCCCATTCATATAATGAAAGACTATGGGAAAGACTTTAGCTACATGGCCATTGAACTGTGTGAAGAGGATGTGAGCGCTATTCGGTAGTTTTGTGCGCTCAGATCCCAGCTATCTGGGGATATGTGAAATGTGAGTAAATGTGAATTGCAGTAATGTTGATGGGTTGTCAAACTAGAGAATTGACCAACAAATACTTTTGTCCGGACATCCCCAGGCCGATTCGTTGGGATCAGACCGTGTATGCCGGCTTATGGTCACGGGGGAGGTGTGTAACGGAACCCATCACTGTTTTACGATTATTTAATTCTTGGTTAAAATATGACCCTAATGTTATATTATATGTATGTTGGTTGATGCTCTGCAGGATATTAGCTCAGACTATTGCAGACACCTAGCAGAATACATAATCCTATTAGGGTCTCCTAGAGGCAGGAGAGCCCTATTGTGTAAAGTGTTCACATTGTGAAAGATGGAACAAAGAGAAGCATTATCTTATCAATGTCTGTTATTGTATCAAAGTAGCCGGCTAGTCCCTGGGAGGTGTGACCCCCACCTATTGTTCTCTCTATGTGTACTGTGTGGCCAAATATGGGCATGTGTATTACCTGTGGCCAAAGAGATGTATAAATATTTCTGTACAACAAAATAAAGTCAGTATTCATTTGACTCCCAAATTGTGTGTTGTCCAATATGGGAGGTTGGGGATGGTGAGACTGTAGTGCCTCTTGGGTATTTTAATGTATACCAGCGGAGATATTGGACTGCGTGTTCCAGCTCCGTTACATTTGCGTTGCAACGTAAAGTTTGCGAGGGTCGCAGTTGCTGGCAAGGAGCACCTTCGCGCTCTATGCCAGCAACTGAGGCCCTCGCTACGCGTGAGCAACGGCTCTGGCTGGCTCGCTTGCTCACAACTATTTACATTTTTTGTATATTCCACTTTTTGGTATTTAATTACCCTGGGCCCGTAGCGCTAGGTCCCATACATGTATATACGACCTTAACGGCCGAACCGCGCGCACCTGGAAACATTAAAAACACAATAAATACACACAAAAAATACATAAAATTATTACCCACAGCAAGGGGGAACCAGGACCTCTGCAAGTGAAGTCACACCTCAATTTAACTCCAAGTTCCTGAGTTTACACCACGAAAATCCCCTAAGCGAGAGAAAAAATGTCCGCCGAAAAAAACGAAAACGAGGCTACAGGACCCTAAAGACGCAAAACACCACCAAGAACATACAGCTTTCCAAAAACCTGTACGAGCTACAAGATACACACTTACCAAGAACGCTACATCATCCACACCCGCGTACCACATCCACAGCCGCGTACCAAATACACAGCCGCGTACCACATACACACCCGCGTACCACATACACACCCGCGTACCACATACACACCCGCGCACCACATACACACCCGCGCACCACATACACACCCGCGTACCACATACACACCCGCGCACCACATACACACCCGCGCACCACATACACACCCGCGCACCACATACACACCCGCGCACCACATACACACCCGCGCACCACATACACACCCGCGCACCACATACACAGCCGCGCACCACATACACAGCCGCGTACCACATACACAGTCGCATGCCACATCCACAGCCGCGTACCACATCCACAGCCGCGTACCACATCCACAGCCGCGTACCACATCCACACCCGCGTACCACAATGCGGAAGTACACAGTTACACTAACGGCTTCCCCTCGCTCACGAAGCCTATTTACACTACACACTGCGCACATTGCTGACACTTACACCTCAGCTCCACAACACTGCAAACACACATTGTATGCTGCAGGAACATCACAACAGATTTCAGCTCTTCAGCACCATGCTTCCTGCATATATTACTTACAAATAGGTAAAGTATATTAATTTAGTAATTTAGTAATTATTTAATTACCATACAAAAAAACATATAGACAAAAAAAATCCACTCTCACAATAAACACAAAAGCCAATCACTGCGCCTCTCACAACGAGCGCCAACGCTGCTCATAGCACACAAACACTTGCAATAAGCGCAAAAAACACATCACCGCCGACCAAACAATAACACCAAAAGCACCTATCAGAAAAAAAATACTACAACCAACAGGCTCGCAAAGAGCGCTGAAGGATCTCGGACCACGAACAAAATCAATGTCTCGACCTAACAGCCTTACCTGCCTTACAATTTTATTGCAGTCAGTTTTTGCTGGGCAATTCGCTAGTATATATATATTTATATTTATAGTTATATATATATATATATATATATATATATATATATATATATATATATATATACACTTTTTCTTGATTCAGATAGCACTTTATAAAAGATTGTATATCCCACATACTCTATATTGTCTTTTATATATATATATATATATATATATATATATATATATATATATATATATACACACATCTGCCTACCTCTTATAGTGCTATCCTGCCTACCTCTTATAGTGCTATCACACATGTCTACCTAAACACACATGTCTCTCTATCTCTCTGCCTATATATATATTTCTATATTACTTTATTTATATCTCCCAGGCTAGATAGATGGATATAGATACATAGATAGATATATAGATATAGATAGATAGATATAGATACATAGATAGATAGATATAGATACATAGATATAGATAGATACATAGATATAGATAGATAGATATAGATACATAGATAGATACATAGATATAGATAGATAGATAGATAGATACACAGATATAGATACATAGATAGATACATACATATAGATAGATAGATACATAGATATAGATACATAGATAGATACACAGATATAGATAGATAGATGAATAGACAGAAAGTAGGTAGATAATAGATATATACACATCTCTCTGATCACATGACCATCTGTATATTCTGGTATGTGTCACCGCTTCTTATACACAGGATAGTTAATCAGGGATCAAACACCGGCCCTCTATTATCTCCTGATAATTAATTGGAATATGAATTACTTTATTTACCTGCTGAGACCACACCCCGACCAACTCCAGGCCGCAATCTCAGCCATAGAACAGGAAATGACTGACCCGGAAGTCAAACATCAGCTACAATTCCCAGAATGCAGAGCAGCACAATCAGCAGCCAATCGGCACTGCAGGGGGCAGGTCTTTGATGCAGTTCTGTTTCCATGGTGACGCTCTGTAACAGTAGGACTGGATATTCGTGTAGGATTTTGTCTAACTTATATATTGTGGTAGGAAGGGTTATATATGGGAATTGCACTTTTATTTATACTTTATATTCTAGATGGGTTCATACTTGTTTATATTAGATATAGACAGATAGAGAGCTAGATAGATAGAGAGAGATAGATAGATAAATAGATATAGATAGATAGATAGATAGACAGAGAGATAGATAGATAGATAGATAGATAGATAGATAGATAGAGAGAGATAGAGAGATAAATAGACAGAGAGAGAGATAAATAGATATAGATAGATAGAGAGATAAATAGACAGAGAGAGAGATAAATAGATAGAGATAGATAGAGGGATAGATAGACAGAGAGAGAGAGATAAATAGATATAGATAGATAGATAGATAGACAGAGAGAGAGATAGATAGAGAGAGAGAGATAGAGAGATAGATAGAGAGAGAGAGAGATAGATAAATAGACAGAGAGAGAGATAAATAGATATAGATAGATAGAGAGATAAATAGACAGAGAGAGAGATAAATAGATAGAGATAGATAGAGAGATACATAGACAGAGAGAGAAATAAATAGATAGAGATAGATAGATAGATAGATGATAGATAGATAGATAGATATAGACAGATAAAGATAGATAGATAGATAGATAGACAGAGATGGATAGATAGATACAGTTAGATAGATAGATAGATAGTTGTAGAAAGATAGATAAATATACACAGATGCAGATACAGAGATATAGACAGGTAGATAGATAGAGGGATAGATAGACAGAGAGAGAGATAAATAGATATAGATAGATAGATAGATAGATAGACAGAGAGAGAGATAGATAGATAGAGAGATAGAGAGATAAATAGACAGAGAGAGAGATAAATAGATATAGATAGATAGAGAGATAAATAGACAGAGAGAGAGATAAATAGATAGAGATAGATAGATAGATAGAGAGAGAGAGAGATAAATAGACAGAGAGAGAGATAAATAGATATAGATAGATAGAGAGATAAATAGACAGAGAGAGAGATAAATAGATATAGATAGATAGAGAGATAAATAGACAGAGAGAGAGATAAATAGATAGAGATAGATAGATAGACAGAGAGAGAGATAAATAGATATAGATAGATAGAGAGATACATAGACAGAGAGAGAAATAAATAGATAGAGATAGATAGATAGATAGATGATAGATAGATAGATAGATATAGACAGATAAAGATAGATAGATAGATAGATAGACAGAGATGGATAGATAGATACAGTTAGATAGATAGATAGATAGTTGTAGAAAGATAGATAAATATACACAGATGCAGATACAGAGATATAGACAGGTAGATAGATAGATAGATAGATAGAGATAAATAGATAGATAGAGGGATAGATATATATATAGAGATAGATAGATACATAGGTAGACTGTTCAAAAGAGAGATAGAGACAAATAGATAGTTCTATCTTCCCATATATCAGCATATATTCCACTTTGTATGTATATATATACATTTAGGTTATCTATCTACGTCTGTATATATATATCACATATATAGCTGTCAACAGTGCAGGTTTTCAAAAGTTGTTGCTGACGCTGCGGCCCTTGCAAAGCGAGGGACGCAGTTGCTGGCAAGGAGTGCCAAAGGCTCTCCTTGCCAGCAACCGCGGACCTTAAGCCCGCATATGCGGACCCTCGCAAATCGAGGGGCCGCATTTGCAGTGGTGAAGGCTTCCACCGCAATAGCAACATTTACGGACTTAGCATCCGCAAATACGAGCCGCGCCACTTACATACAAAAATATTACGACCTCGCAAAAATACGACTGCTGAAGCACACGCACACTAAAACACACAACAAACACATAAAAAGCTTACCCACAGCAAGAGGGGGCACCCAGCACCTCTAAAATTGAAGTTACATCTCCATTTAATTAGAAATTAAAGAGTTTAGACACCCGAAAATCCCCTAAGCGAGAGAAAACAAAACGAAAACGAGGCTACAGGACCCTAAACACCCAAAACACCACGAAACACATACGGATTTGTCCAAAAAGCCGTACGAGGTACAAGAACAAGGACGCAAAATCATCCACAGCCGCGTAATACATTAGGCGCCATTTTTCAACACTAACTTACACAATGTGGAAGTACACAGCTACCCTAACGGCTTCCCCTCGCTCACGCAGCCTATTTACACTACACACTGCGCACATTCCTGACACTTACACCTCCACTCCACAACACTCAAAACACACATTGGATGATGCAGCAACATGAAGACTGATTGTCAGCTCTTCAGCACAATGCTTCCTGCATATATTACTTACAAATAGGTAAAGTATATTCATTTATTAATGTATTATTTATTTGATAACCAGACACCAAACAGCATGAGCTCACTTACAATGTCATTGCCGTAATTTTTTGACGGGCAATATTCTAATATATATATATATAGTTGAATAATGAGAGTATTGCAGTATATAGCGATACCTTTTTTATTGGACAAACGTATTCATAATAAAGCGCCGAGCTTTCGAGAGATAATGCCTCTCTTTATCAAGTCAAAAAGCGATACGGATCCAAGTATGAGCTAAAAACACTGACAGAAAGAGATGGGGGAAAAACAAGAAAAACTAAATTCATTGGGCCGAGTTAAGTGAGGAACAGACCAGCGTTGTGATAATGTCCTGATAGGTCAGTACGTAAGTCTATAAATAAGGTTGTAGATAAGAACACAGCAGAGTAAAATAAAGAGCAATACATCTCAGCATAGCATGTAGCTTACACAAACAGCAATAGACGGGGGGGAGGTAAGTGGCATGTGTGAGCTATAAGACATTATTAGCCTTATTAAATTGCTGTAAAATTTCTGTAAAATATATATGCTCTGCGCTTATATAGATCCCTATTCAATTGGCTGAATCGCAATTTAATAAGGCTGTAAGATAGTGGGCCCGAAAGCCTAAGTCGATGTTAATGCCCAAATCCTTTGTGTTAAAAAAATAATAATTTTTAATTCAAAGGTTTTACGCTGTTGGATAGTTCTAAAATACCCTCTGAGTACTTTTATTTTGAGGTTTTGGGTGGAGTGATTTTCCTGGGTGAAATGATGTCCAACTGGAGTACAATAGCGGTCTTCATGGTGCTTTTTGATGGAGCTTCGGTGGAGGTTCATTCGCATGTGTAGTTTCTGGCTGGTTTCCCCAATGTAGCACCCCCTTTCACATACAGTACATTGTATCATGTACACTACATTGGATGATGTACATGAATATGAGCCTCTGATGTTGTGGGTCTTGTTGTTGTGCGCATCCTCTTTGCAGATGTGTTGGCATAGTTTGCAGCAACTTTTATTGCAGTGTTTGGTGCCATTTTCTCAGTTATGCTGTTCAACTATCCAACAGCAGAAAACTTTTGAACTAAAAATGATTACATTTTTTAATACAAAGGATTTGGGCATTAACATCGACTTGGGCTTTCTGGCCCACTGTCTTAATGTCTTATAGCCCATACATTCCACTTATCTGCCCCCCTTCTATTACTGTTTGTGTAAGCTACATGCTATGCTGAGATGTATTGCTCTTTATTTTACTCTGCTGTGTTCTTATCTACAACCTGATCTATAGACTTCCTGACCTATCAGGACATTAACACAACGTTGGTCTGTTCCTCACTTAACTCTGGCCACTGAATTTTGTCTTTCTTGTTTTTCCAATTTCTTTTCCCCCCATAGTTACATAGTATTTATGGTTGAAAAAAGACTTTCAGTCCATCAAGTTCAACCTTTTAAGATCTCCTCAGATCTGCAATATGCGGATTAACTATTAATTATTTAGTTGTATAAAAAAAAAAAAATCAATTCCCTCCTGATCCCAGACACTGGCGACTGGACTTCTCCCTCTAATTATCCATGATAACCCTGAATTCCCTTTATAATTAGAAATAAATCCAGTCCCCTTTTAAAGTTATCTGTCGAAATCCGCTGTCACCACGACCTCTGGTAGAGAATTCCACAGATTAACCACCCTTACTGTGAAAACCATTTTCTTTCTTTAAGGTGGAATCTTTTTACTTCTAACCTCAGGATGTCCTCTTGTCAGTTGAAAACCTCTTGGCACAAAAAGCTCCTGTGACAAATCTTTATACTGACCATGGATGTATTTATATAAGGTAATCATATCTCCTCTTAGACGCCTTTTTTCTAGAGAAAATAAGTGTAATTTGGTTAGTCTTTCTTCATAACTTAGCCCCTCCATTCCCCTTATTAGTTTTGTTGCCCTTCTCTGTACCTTTTCCAGCTCTAAAATGCCCTTTTTATGAAGTGGTGCCCAAAATTGTCCTCCATATTCCAAATGAGGGTGTACTAGGGATTTGTATAGTTTCAGAATTATATTTGATTCCCTGGCTTCTATACCCTTCCTAATACATGCTAATATTTTATTTGCCTTTGCAGCTGCTGCTTGGCTTTGAGCGCTGTTACCTAGGTGGTTGTCCACAAGCTCCCAAATCCCTTTCAATATCTGATACACCTAGATTTGCTCCATTAAGATTATAAATTGCATGGCTATTTTTCCTTCCCAGATGCATAACTTTACATTTATTCATATTAAATCTCATCTGCCATTTAGATGACCATTCCTCAATTTTATGTAAATCCCTTTGGAAGGAAAGCACATCACTATCTGATTTAATTACCTTGCACAACTTCGTGTCATCAGCGAAAATTGAGACACCACACTCCAATCCTACCTCTAAGTCATTAATAAATATGTTAAAAAGGAGAGGACCTAATACTGAACCCTGAGCAACCCCACTTACCACATTAGTCCAATCAAACATTGTAATGTTCCTATAGCTTCCTTCCTCGCCTTCTTCCCATCAATATATTTTAAAAATATTTTAGGGTTGGTCTTACTCTCCTTACATATAACTTGCCATTTCCTATGTTAGCCAGTCTAATAGCCCTTTCCTTGGTGATTTCCTTGTATTCCTGTAAAGCTGTCTCTGTCCCCTCTTGTGTGTCTAATATAAATGCCTGTTTTTTACTCCGTATCTTGATCTTTAAATCATTGTTAAGCCACATTGGATGTGATTTACTCCTTTTACTTTTATTCCCACATGGTATATGCCGATGTGTATGTATATTTAGTAAGGATTTAAATGTTGTCCACTTGTGGTCAGTGTTTTTACCTGCCAGTTCTCTGTCCCAGTCTATACTTTGTATTGCTGCCCTTAGACCGTTAAAATCTGCCCTTTTAAAATTAAGAATTTTCGTTGGCGCCTTAAAATGTTGTTTTTTTAATTCAATCTCAAATGAGACTGTGTTGTGATCACTGTTTCCCAAAGGTTGCCCTATTCCAACATTTGATACCATAACAATATTATTTGGGATGAGTAAATCCAAGATGGCCCCATTTCTAGTAGGCTCTTGTACAACCTGGGCCAGATAATGATCCCTGAGTGTACTCAAGAACCTGCTCCCCTTAGCTGAACTGCTGGTCTCATTTATCCAGTTTATTTCAGGGTAATTATAATCTCCCATTATTAGAACTTGCCCGTGCTTAGCTGCATTTCCAATCTGTAACAATAATTGTATTTCCTCACTTTCAGCTATATTTGGGGTTTTATAGCATACTCCTACTAATATTCTTTTGGAATTTGCTGCTCTGCTATTTAACTCTACCCAGAAACATTCAGCTTTATCACTAGGTCCACCATAAATATTTTCTCTGACTATAGGCTTAAATTCAGGCTTAACATACAGAAAAATCCCTCCTCCCCTTTTACCATTGCCTCTATCTTTCCTAAATAGGTTATAACCATCCAGATTAACAGTCCAGTCATGAGATTCATCCCACCATGTTTCAGTAATGCCAATTAAATCCCATTTTTCACTAATTGCTAATAATTCTAACTCTCACATTTTTCCCGGCAAGCTTTACTGTTTTTAGCTCATATCTGTATCAGTATTGCTTTTTGACTTGATAAAGAGAGGCATTATCTCTCGAAAGCTCGTCGCTTTATTATGAATACGTTTCTTGAATAAAAAAGATATGACTATTCACTGCAATACTCTGATTATTCAACTGGATTACTGGACATTCACGGCTATCTCACTCTTCATATATATATATATATATATATATATATATATATACACATTTGTGTGTGTCTATCTATCCTCCTCACAGAATGGAAGTCCTTGTGATGTCATTATATCTGTGTACAAAGGTAATTAGTCTTATAATAACCTCTCAGCCACTATCCTGTCACGTTCATCAAACAAATCCAACTATAAACATCACCCTTTAGTGGTCCTTTGTGGCCATAAATAAATGTACACGTAGCATCTAACACAATGACTGCCATATTAGCACAATTATACAACAATGGCTTTATGTTGTATCATTTCTGCTGGATCTAGGGGACATAATGTTCGCCTCTCTCCCGCCCTTCCATCAGAGACTATCACTGAGTGAGGAGGGTGTGTATCAAATGTGATACATATTGCATCACTAATTCCAATGAACATTTTGTTATCACATTTGCACAGATTGTCTTCAGTGAGTTAATGGGTTGTGATGACTGAAAATAAAGTAACTTTGTTATAATAATTGATGGTCCTGCTGATAGAGAATGAAAAATATAATTTGGGAAGAATTAACGAGGCAGAGAAGGAAAAAAGAGATATAGATCTTACACAACCAGCCTGAATATAAGAGCCTGAAATTATACTTAAAGGAACATGGTAATACATTTATAAGTAAAGCTCATGTCTTTGTTTGCTGTTAAAAGACCATTAAAAGCAGTAAGTAGTTTAAAATAAGTAAAATATACATATTTTACTTAAGACATTTTTTATTGTCTGCAAAGCTGATTCTCGCCCCTCCATGTGCTTTATTACTGGGCGTGGTCGGCCCTTCTTTGGGCCTGGACTAAAAAACAAGTCTTAAAAGTCTAGGTTATGGTTAAGACTGGGTATGCTCAGTAAAGGGGTGGGCTATGACATCATGTGCAGTCTTAGGCTCCACCCTGTGACATCACTGAGTGAGGACAATGGCACAGACGCCAGGAGCTTGAAATAGAACCGTTATCATCAATACCTTTGTTTAGGTAGTGGGGCAGTGTCACAACCTACTATGATGATGGGATCTAGAGTATCCTAGTACTCTTATTCCCAGTAGGTTTAGACCTAAGTTTGGGTGACTCTAGACCTATGGACAGTCTTTGTTGATGCAAAGGCATAAGTCCCAGCTTTGCTTTGGTAGTGTCCCTGGGAGCACCTTGGTAGGGAGTCAGAACGAGCTCCTCTACAAGCATATGCCTCTCGGTCAGTAATACATGCTTAGTCAAAGTATGAAAAGTAAGAACAACTTTATTTTGGAAACACACAGTATTTAAGAACTTTTGAACATAGTAGGGGGAGGGACTACCTGAGGTCAGCCCCTAATGGCCTCTGGCCAATCACATAGGGCCATGTCCTGGGAATCATGAGTCCCCTCCCAGGTCCGCCCACTAGGTGTGGCTAACAGAGTCATTTGGCTTATGACCACTAGAGGGGAAGCACGTCCTGACTCTCTCCTGGGTCCTCTGCTAAGAACTGAGAAGCCCCTGGGGAGATGGTGCCTCTGTGGCTGTGGGGATCCCATTGTTCATTATCCCTTAAGTGTGTACACAAGGGATTAGCCTTTGGGGCCAGATCTCCCTGACAAGATGTATGTGGCAATATCTTACAGTCAGTAAATCCCATGCAGTGTCACCCATTTATATATGTTACTAGCGACTTGCCCGTCAAAAAATGACGACAATGACATGTGTATGTTTGGAAAGTTGTTTAGTTATTAATATAAATATTTGACACTTGTAAGTATTGTGATATTAAACATGTTTAGTTTTGTAAAATGTTCTCTTGGTGAACAATAAGTCTTAAAGCATTTTGTATTAAAAGTATTAACATTTGAATGTAAGAACAGTTGAACTTTAAATTAATCAGTATTGTAAACTTGAGGTAATGGTTTTTTAACATGCAATTTCTATCTGAACAATTGTTAACTTCAATATACATTGAATCCAGAGGAAGACAAACAGTACAAACCCTCCTTGAAACGTACCCAATTTTAACATGAACTTTGTAATATATCTAAGTAAGAAATTTGAAAGTATATTTTTTGAAACTTGAACTTTATTCTCTGTGTAACTTTGGAACTTGAAAAAATTTTTTTTGAACCTTGAACATTATAAACAGTAACATAGTGAATTAATTTTTTTACATAATTTTGTATTAAAAGTATTAACAGTTGAATGTAAAAACAGTTGAACTTTAAACTAATCAGTATTGTAAACTTGAGGCAATGGTTTTTTAACATGCAATTTCTATCTGAATAATTGTTAACTTCAATATACATTGAATGTAGAGAAAGGCAAACAGTAAAAACCCTCCTTGAAACGTACCCAATTAAATGAATTCCTTCCTGACCCCATGAACTGGCGATAAACATCAATCCAGGGGGTTATCTTAACATAACAGACAATATTTACATTGTGACTTAAAACGTGGTTGAGCTCTTAACATGAACTTTGTAATATGTTGAAATAAGAGCTTGAAAGTATATTTTTTTAAACTTGAACTTTCTTATCAGTCTAAGTAATGACCTTGAAAATATTGTTTTCAAACTTGTAACATTAGAAACAGTAACATAGTTAATTAACATTTTAACATAATTTGTAAAAATAATGCAAGGCAAGTGTTTTGTGAGGCGAATCATCCATAAACAGTACCTCCATTAATTATGACTGAATTGTTTACTGTTTTGTATTTTTGAATGCTTTTAAATTTGTTTTGCATGGGTTTTATTTCTTTAATGAAAAGTTATAGTACTTCATAGTAGACAATGTTTTTAGTAAAAATACTAAAAAAATAAATCTTCTGAAAAATCACCTTGACTTTCATTCTTTTCAATGTAAACTTTAATAGCCTGTGGATTTCTGCACCGTGACAACGCAACGTATAATAATGGGAAATTTTCTTCTTTTAAGTATAAAAGGGAGACTACTTTCACTTGGTGCTAAATCTTTTCTTGGTATGAAAACTCTCTATCCTTTATGGGTACCAGTTAAAATTTCAGCATCTATAAAATGGTCCTTTAATTGTTGAACAATTAATCTAGTCCCATTGCATAGGCCTTTTTGGGGGTTCATATTTCGCAGTAACATGACAATTGCACATTTCTTTAGCTGCAAAATATGTGGTGGCATTCCAGAAGGAGTTAGTGAGTTTATGAATTCAGTAGTAAAGTTAGCCTGACTTTCATTGTCATCAGCAAGTACAGAATCAGCACTGTGATAATTTCTTTGTGGTGCATTAATTTTTTTTAAGATTTCATTATTGAGGATTAATGCATCCTTATTTTTACACGTTAGAATTACTTGGTTGGCAAGCTCGGAATATTCTTCGTTATTGATGCTCCCTTCAAATATAGCTGATATAATATCTTGTTGACAAATCATATGAGGTGGGATCTCTACAGTGTCGTCAGGTAAATGTGGTATTTTTTCTGTTCTGCCTTCTCCAATTTTAATAAGCTAATCATTGAAATCAGTTTGGCCTTCTGATCTCATATTTTGTTGCAGTTGAAGATGGGTAAAATGTTTCCATAGTGTGCTTGACTTTATACAGGTTTCGATAATGTCAGTTCGATTTCCATGTACAACGACAGGTAATGTTTGTCTAAAATCGCCACCCAACAACATTACCTTTCCACCAAATGGAAAAGTATTATCCATGACTTCACGAAGCAAACGGTCAATACATTGGAGGGCATAGCATGACATCATTGTGGCCTCATCTATTTTAATTGATTTACATTTTTTCAATTTCTTTGCTTGTAATGATGTCATGCGAATATCTGACACAGGAGTTTCTAAAATAGGCACTGGCAGTTTAAAGCCACTATGTACAGTTCTTCCACCTTCTAACAAAAGTGCAGAAATTCCAGTAGTGGCAAACGCCATTGCTATTTGACCTTGTGCTCGTACAGAACTCATTAATAAATTATATAGGTACGTTTTTCCTGATCCGCCAGGTCCATCAAGATAGAAATACCGCTCTGTGACCATGTCATCATCAATTGCATTTTTAATGGCATTAAATGCTTGCAATTGTAACGTATTTAAAGTTGCAAGTCTTTCTTCTGTTCTTTCTACTTGTAATTGAATGTCATAGTCTTCAAAGTTTATGTCATCTATAAGACCTGGATCAGGCAAATTAAAACTTGCACAACTTAGTTACAGCCATTCATTCTACTCTCAATAAAGTTTATATGATAAAAAAAAAATGAAAAAAAAAAAAAAAAACTTGCACAACTTAATCCATGAGTTAAAAATACTTCTTGGATTTCCATTAAGCTTTTAAGTGAGCAATCGGTTCATTGTATCGTCGCATTAAGTCTTCAGCCATATTACTTTTAAATGTCTCCCACAAAGCTAATGCATTTGGAGCATTTGAGAAGATACAAATAAATGCAAATTGTTCTCTCATCTGCCGTGGCATTTGACATTGTGCTGCTTCTTCTAAACATCTTTCCCATTCTGTATCATCAGCTAGTAAGTTTCTATGTCTTACAGCTAAATGGAAGGATTCATATACTATGTCATTAACAGTTCTTAAGTGTTTAAAACTTTGTGCTCCAGGAACATTTAAAAGTAATATCCGTAAGCAAAAACGTTCAACATCTCTTGGACTGACTGTGTAAATTCTTGGGATTATTTTATTGCCTCTGCTTTTTCTCGGTCTCCATAATCCATTCACAAAAACATAGTGATATGGAATTTCAATATATAAGAATTGTGTTGCTTCTGAATCTATGGAATTTAATTCAAACCATGTAGTTAGTGTAGTGTGACGATCTTCACTTTGGGCCAATGCATTACTTTCATTTCCAGCATGGAAATACACTAAATATCTTTGTGGCAAATGTACTGCTAATCTATATACTGCATGTGATCTATCATGCATTTCAAATTTAAAAAGCCGCCACATAGCTTCTGGCGCACTGACATAGCGAGCATTTACATGAGATGCAAGTTCATCATGTACTAAATCACTACTTTCAGGGTTGTCTGAACTTTTGACGACTACAGTAGATGCATCATAGCCTTTGTGAATATATTTGTAGACATATTTAATGGATTTGATGGAAGTGCAGGCTTCTACATTGATGTGGGCGTTATACTTCATGAGTAAATGTGGATTGTAGGGTACTACATATCTTTTGTCAACTTTTTTTCCACGAATAATGGCACTATCTCCTTCTCATCTTTTATAAAGTGGATATCCATCACAATTTGCATATGTTTTGTCTCTATAATCTTTTGGAAAATCTTTGGAACATTTATTATTTTCCATACATGGTGATTGTGGATTAAGGTCACCACAGGGTCCATGAATCATGCGATGAGTAACAATCTCATATAGTCTACCATATAGTTCTGGATCTGGTAGTTCAGCAACAATGACTGCATCCACTTTGTCAGAAGTATCTAATTTATCTTTTTCTTGAAGTATTATGAGAAGATGTGCATGTGGAAGTCCTCTTTTTTGAAATTCAATGGTATATACATAAGCAAGACATTTGCCAAATAAGTTATTTATAGTGATGTCACATATTAATTCATTTAATTTAATCTTAAAAACTCTGGCTACTAAATCTGGTCTATCAGAAGCACTTTGTCCAAGAAGTAAATTTTGTGTAATTTCTGGCCATTGGGGATTACATGTAAATGTAAGAAATAAATTGTGTTTCCCAAATTTTGTCACAATAGCCATGGCATCATTGTATCTTTCTCTCATATTTCGAGGAGATCCTTGAAAGGAAGATGGTAAAATGAAGGCTTTGCCAGCTGTCATGTCTCTGCTTGTAGCCACCTCAGCAACATAGTCCATTAGTCCTGAATATTGTTCTACACGTAGTTTATCTTGTTGATATTTTATAAAGTTTAAATTATTGGCCTCAACTTGCAAATAGGAATCAATAATCCATTGTTGTGTTAGTTTTCCACCACATAAAATTGGATTAAATTCATCTCTAATGGCAATTTGAGCTACTTTAAATTCAATCATAGAAACATTATTTCGGATTCTGGCTTTAGCATTTGGGTAACTGGGAAGTGTTAATTTTGGTTGCCAACCTGCTTCTCCGTGTGGGAAAAAATTGGAATATGTCAATGGATCTAAATTTGGATTTAAGATACTGATATTAATGAATGGTTGCTCCTTATTTCTGGGATATATTCTAATGTCTCTTTGAAATGGTGGTTCTCCTTCATCATTTTGAAACACCATTGCAACCTCATTTGATGTTGGCAAGTTATAACGTCGTTTATCAGTATGTCTGTCTCTTTTAAGCACCATATTGACCTTTGGCATTGGTAATTGATGCCTTTGTGCATGAAGTAGTTGTTCATTTTCTACTTCTGCCAATTTTTTATAAGCTTTACTGTAGGGATTATTGTCCATAATGTTATTTAGCTCTATAAAAACACTGGGTAAGCTTTTTTTATTTTCTTCCAGCTGCATACGTTGGTCAACAGCTTCCATTGTATCTAGGACATATAGTTGAGCAAATTTTCTTTGCTCTCCTTCCTCTGGATGTAAATGTGAAGTCCGATGATAAATTTGTCCTTGGACTTTAAAACAGTAAGGACCATGTCCTAGTACATTAGCAGGTAATGTTGCTCCCATAGATGCAAAGGATATGGCACTATTGTAGGGTCTTATGTTTGTCTTAACATTTTTGTAGTTTGGAAAAGTAGGTTCAGTCATAATGTTTTGTAAATACATTGGAAATTCTTTTCTTTCTGGAAGTTTGAACTTGCCTTTTTGACAGCAACTAATAAATTGGCCATCTCTGGGTCTCTCCTGTTTAAAATAATAGGCCTCACAAAACTGACATTGAGTAGTCATGTCCCCACAACTATGAACCTCTACTGCTAAAGACTTGAGTAAAGGACAATTTGCAAAGCATATTGCAGTTTGACTTTCATATTCATCAGGTGAAATGTCATGTGATGTTTGAAGAACAGGTTCTAAATGCTTTTTTTTTTTCGTGGCTTTTCTTGGTATATCTTTTATTGATTTAGGTAAAATGTCATGTGATGTTTCAGGAACAGGTTTTAAATGCTTTGGTTTTTTTTGTGGCTTTTTTTGGTATCTCTTTTATTTTTTTCAGGTAAAATGTCATCTGATGTTTGAGGAACAGGTTGTAAATGCTTTATTTGCTTGGTAGCTTTTTTTGGCGTATCTTACATTTTTGCAGCTGATAGTCTTTTGCTTGCAATTCTTTTGCGTTCTTTTTCTCGTCAAATTTCTTTCTCCTCTGGTGTCTGCTGGTTGGCCCATCTCTCTTGTCTTTCTCTAGTTTGACGTCTTTTCTTCTCTTGTTTGCTCTTGTTAGTAGCCATGTTAATCTGTAAAAGAAAATAATTTATAATTAGTTTAGTTTGAGATGTTAAGTTTGTTTTGTAATTTTTTTATTATCAACAGCCTTAGATGAATAGCACAGGGAAGAAACTGACAGTATACCTTCTTCTACATCTAATAGGTAATTCAAATTATTATTTTAGTTGTTTTAGAAATGTATTTTTTTGTTGTACTTTTAACTTACAGACATAGTAGAGGGCAAAAATTAGTCTTTGTAATTTTTAGTACAGGGGATTGTCATAAAAGTATTTTTAACTTTTATTTAAAAACTTATATGTTAGGTCAATTAAATTTTTTTTTTTTCTTGCGGTGTTACTACTATTTGTTGTACTATTCTATTTTCTGTGTGTGTTTAGGTTTTATGCTTAATATTGTACATTACGACTGGTAATTTAGAATGGCCAATTTTATTTAGTCTATGTTTTGAGACTTTTGTGGACTATGCTGTTTTATTTTTTTTTTGGCTAGATTGAAGTTTGGATTTACTGTTAAACATTATTGTCCATAACAGACAAATAAGAGGTAAATTAGAAAGTTGTCATTTATATGCGATTTGGCCAATTCAATAGTGCTCTAAATAAGCACATAACATATTTTTTTTTAAATCAGTTTTTAGTTATTGAAAACCTTGTTTGTGGATAGATGTTTACAAACTAAAAACATCTTTAAAAAAAATATGTGATATCCTTATTTAGAGCCCTATTGAATTGGCAAAATTGCAATTGAATGAGGGCCATAGTTAGTAATTGTTCTTGTTTTTTTTCTGTTGACATGGATGCAGAGCAAACATGTTTATTTAGTTTTCTCCTTTTTTACTTGTTATACTGTACCTTGGTTGAAGTGTGATTTCAAGCAGAATCTTTGTTGGTCCTCTGTTGAAAGTCTTCGTCCGATGGTCTGGTCCTCTGTTGAAAGTCTTCGTCCGATGGTCTGGTCCTCTGTTGAAAGTCCTCGTCCGATGGTCTGGTCCTCTGTTGAAAGTCCTCGTCCGATGGTCTTCACGCAGTGTCTGTTGTAAAAGAAAAATGAAAATGTTATTTGATTTTAATGTATTTGTAATAAATAAAAAATTTCATTATTTTGGTGTATTGTATCTGATATGGTGAATTTTTATGCTATGCTGTTTTTTGTGCAACCTTTTAAAAATAATTTAAATGTATTTGTATATTCCAGTTATTCTTTTTTTATACTGTAATTATTAATGTTTTTCTTATTTTGGATATGATTGCAATGTTTTTAGCATTATCCTGATTTGTGTCCACCACATTTGGTATACAAATTTAGACTTCTTTGTAAGGCTTATAGCTTGGTAAACCGTAAATAAGAATATTAATTTACTTTGCTATGTGTTTGTGTGATTTTTGGTACAATCCTGTTTGTGTCTACCACTTTTGCTATGCTTATTTAAGCTTTTTTCTAAGGCTTATAGGCTCTTAAACATTAAAGAAGAATATTAATTTACTTTGCTATTTATTTGTGTGATTTTTGGTACAATCCTATTTTGTGTCTACCACTTTTGGTATGCTTATTTAGGCTTCTTTGTAAGGCTTATAGGTTCTTAAACATTAAAGAAGAATATTAATTTACCTTGCTATTTATTTGTGTGGTTATTTTGGTACAATCCTATTTTGTGTGTAGCATATGTTGCATACTTGATTTGCTTAATTAGTCTTTTTTATGAAGCTTTAATGTTTTTCTACAGTGCAAATGAATGTTTTTTCTATTTTGGATATTCTGGCAATATTTTTAGCATTATCCTATTTTGTGTTCACCACTTTTTGGTTGCTGCATTTTTTATATTGGCAGCCATTAAACATATATACTTTACGTTGATTGAAGTGTCGAATGACAGAGGGTCCCCTCCTGCCAATCTTAATCCGCCGGTCTTCTTGTAGTGTCGGTTTGAAAAAGAACGTGAAATGGTTAATTGTATATTTCTTCTTTTTGATTTAGCAAAGCATGGTCTTTTTCAGCATGTAATGTATTTTTCTATCTTACCTCTTCTTCTTTGTTGGTGTTCTTTAAAAGGGATTGTGGTTCACAATGCACCGTGCAAATTCTTGAGTGACGCTGTTGATGCAGAGTCTGTTTGAATAGTAAAAAAAGGGGTAAGATTCAGCTTTAGGTTATATATTGAATTACTTCAAAACTTTTAAACTTGTTTAATTAGTTTCAATTAACATTGGTTTGTTTTCGGGCCTACACACATAAATGTGCGTGTCACATGTCACTATACATGAATCAAATTTTCATAGTTAAAGTTTTTTTTTTTTTGTCCTGTCTTGATAATAAAATGTAATATATTATAGCTTACCTCTCAGTTGTAATTTGCACAGTGTAAAATAGGAAATTAGGAAACAATTCTCTTCTCAAGTAACAGCAGCAGCGCCATGTCCAGTCACTCCGCTCATCACCTGAGTAGAAATGTAGAATTTTCTGGAAAGTAGGCCCTTTTTTTTAAACTTTCAAGTGCCTCAGACCGTTAGAACACAATACACATGCGCTATTTGCGTTCCAGCCTACAATTTGCGTTCCATCCGCCATTTTATGCGTAGTAGTTTTCAAAATGGTGGTTAATATCATTGTAGTAAGTGCCGCATAGTATGTGTTACGTACCTCGTAAAGTTGACTGTAGCGTTGTTTCAGTTTTGCGAGTCACTGTACTATAGTTACGTCTGTAGCCTCGTTTTCGTTTTGTTTGGCGGCCATTTTGTCTCTCGCTTAGGTGATTTTCGGAAGTATAAACTCGTTTTTTTGGACTTAAATGGACATGTAAATAAACTTTTCGATGTGCCGGATGCCCCCCCCCCCCCCCCCCCTGCTGTAAGTAAGGTTTTTATGTGTTCGTTGTGTTTATTTCTTGTGTTTGTGATGTTTTCATGCGCGCCGTTGTCGTCCGGTTTTGCGTGTTGGGAATGGGTCGTTTCGCAGCCGTATTTTTTTACGAGGCGGTCGTAATTTTATTGCGAGGGACGCAGTTGGTTTTTACGTGTACGACACAGTGTGTATGTGTGATAACCGCGTGTGAGGCTCCTTTGAGTTTTTTTTTTTTTTTAAAGTCGTGCTTGTGTGTATGTGTTAACACAGCCGACGTTGGAGCCTCCACCTCGCTTTGCGAGGGTCCCTATATGCGGGGACATTGGGATGCTCCACCACCGCAAATACGGCCCCTCGCTTCGCGAGGACTCGCATTTGCGGGGAACTGCGTCCCTCGCGAAGCGAGCCCGCAAGCATTAGCAACAACTCGTATGCTCACAAGTATATATGTGATGGATCCCACAGATGGTCTCACGAGCACTGGATGTGACCAGTCAGTAAATCACATGAAGTATCACCTGGTTATACATGTTATGGATCCCATAGCCGGTCCCATGAGCAATGAAGGGTGGCCAGTCAGTAATCACATGAAATGTCACCTGGTTATACATGTTTTGGATGCCACATCTGGTCCCATGAGCGCTGAAGGGTGACCAGTCAGTAATCACATGAAGTTTCACGTGGTTATACATGTTAAGGATCTCACAGTTGGTCCTATGATCACTGAATGGGGATCAGTCAGTAAATCAAATAAAGTGTCACCTGGTTATACATGGCATGGATCTCACAGCTGGTCCCATGAGCACTGGTAGGTGACCAGTCAGTAAATTACATGGAGTGTCACCTGGTTATACATGTTATGAATCTCACAGCTGGTCCCATGAGCACTGAAGGGTGACCAGTCAGTAAATTACATGGAGTGTCACCTGGTTATACATGTTATGGATCCAAAAGCTGGTCCTGTGAGCACTGGATGTGACCTGTCAGTAACTCACATGACGTATCACCTGGTTATAAATTTTAAGGATCTCATAGTTGGTCCTATGATCACTGAATGGGGATCAGTCAGTAAATCAAATAAGCTTTCACCTGGTTATACATGGCTGGATCTCACAGCTGGTCCCATGACCAATGGATCTGACCAGTCAGTGAATAATATGAAGTATCACCTGGTTATATATATTATGAATCTCACAGCTGGTCCTGTGAGCACTGGATGTGACCAGTCAGTAAATCCAATGCAGTGTCACCTGGTTATACATGTTATGGATCCCACAGCCGGTCCCATGAGCACTAAAGAGTGAACAGTCAGTAAATCACATGAAGTATCACCTGGTTATACATGTTATGAATCTCACAGCTGGTCTCATGAGCACTGAAGGGTGACCAGTCAGTAAATTACATGGAGTGTCACCTGGTTATACAGTGCCTTTCAAAAGTATTCACCCCCCTTGGCATTTTTCGTGTTTTGTTGCCTCACAGCCTGGAAGTAACATGCATTGTCTGAGGATTTGCATAATTTCATTTACAGAACTTGCCACAACCTGGAAGATGTTTTTTTTTTTTTTATTGTGAAGTGTTGAGGTATAATAAAAATGTTAATCCCTATTAATATTTTATTTGGCCTCGTGATCCTACAAATATTTGATTTGACCCTTTGTACCTTCTACAATTCTGATTACAATGATGCCTAGAGCCATTCCCCTTGTTTTATCAACAAGACCCTTTGATACTCCATAAATAGTTTCTGGAGGACTTGTATTTCTAGTTATAACTAATGTAATCTAAAACAGGTATCTATGTACACATACCTAAACCTGTCATGACCTGTATTTCTTGAACCTGCATAAAGATGACTCAGCATTTACCTCTGTTAATGCAAGGTATGGGCATAGGAACCTTTATAAGCGACCCTGAATATTCAATAAATTGAGATCATTTGATACCAATCCCTTGTGTGTAGTGTATCATTTGTGTCTCCCAGATATCTGAGCCAAGAGGAGAGTGCATGAGGAAGGTGATAAAAGGTTTTACCCCGGGGTGCGCTTGTCCCAGCAATGAAAGTAATCATGCTTTAACATGAAGCAAACAACAAATAGGACAAAATAACAGAACAAGTCCCTGTGCATAACTATTCACCCCCCTAAAGGCAATACTTTGTAGCGTCACCTTTTGCGTCAATCTCAGCTCCAAGTCGCTTTGGATAAATCTCTATGAGCTGGCCACATCTTACCACTGGGATTTTTGCCCATTCCTCCTTGCAAAACTGCTCCAGCTCCTTCAAGTTGGATGGTTTGCGCTTGTGACCAGCAATCTTTATGTCGGACCACAGATTTTCTATTGGATTGAGGTCTGGGCTGTGACTCGGCCATTCCAACACATTTACATGTTTCCCCTTAGACCATTCGGACATCAAAGAAAACACTATGTCTGGAGCAAACCAAACCCATCACATCAACCAAAGAACAGCATGTTTTTCAGCAGCCGAGACTGGGAAACTGGTCAGAGTTGAGGGAAAGATGGATGGTGCTAAATACAGGGATATTCTTGAGCAAAACCTGCACCACTCTGTGCGTGATTTGAGGCTAGGACGGAGGGTCACCTTCCAGCAGGACAATGACCCCAAACACACGGCTAAAGCAACACTTGGGGGGTTTAAGGGGAAACGTGAATGTGTTGGAATGGCCGAGTCACAGCCCAGACCTCAATCCAATAGAAAATCTGTGGTCAGACTTAAAGATTGCTGTTCACAAGCGCAAACCATCCAACTTGAAGGAGCTGGAGCAGTCTTGCAAGGAGGAATGGGCAAAAATCCCAGTGGTAAGATGTGGCGAGCTCATAGAGACTTATCCAAAACGACTTGGAGCTGTGATTGCCGCAAAAGTTGCAGCTACAAAGTATTGACTTTAGGGGGTGAATAGTTATGCACAGGGACTTTTTCTGTTATTTTGTCCTATTTATTGTTTGCTTCACAATAATAAAAACAAAAACATCTTCAAAATTGTGGCATGTTCTGTAAATGAAATGATGCAAATCCTCAAACAATCCATGTTACTTCCAGGTTGTGAGGCAACAAAACACGAAAAATGCCAAGGGGGATGAATACTTTTGCAAGGGACTATACATGTTATGGGTCCCACAGCTGGTCCAATGAGCACTGTAGGGTCATCATTTGGCTACAGGACCACTGAAATAGAGGGTTAACCAATGCCTCCGGAGCTGAACAGGACTGACTTAATTGTCTTTCCCAAAGAAGGCAGGGACCCACTAGACCCGAGGAATTATAGGCCCATCTCCCTTATAAATGGAGATCTTAAACTGCTAGCCAAAATTATTGCAGATAGGATCTCGGGGTTCCTTCCGGATTTGATCCACAAGGATCAAACAGGTTTCATCCGACACCGGCAGACAGCTGATAACATTCGGAGGACTATGAATGTCATTCATTTAGCCTCCTAGAACAAGACCCCCCTTTGTGTGCTGGCTCTTGATATGGAAAAAGCCTTCAACACACTGGAGTAGTCTTATCTGTACGCGGTGCTGGCTAAGTTTGGCTTTGAAGGACGATTCATACAACTTATCAGAATACTATACAAAAGTCCGCAGGTCTGTTTGAAACTCCCGGGATCGGAAAACATTTCTATAGCTATCCAGAGGGGAACCCGGCAAGGCTGCCCTCTGTCTCCGTTACTATTTGCTTTGGCGATTGAGCCTTTGGCCCAACAAATTAGATGCAACACAGAGATAAAAAGAATGCAGGTGGGTCATCACCACTTGAAATGCTTGCTATTTGCAGATGTCCTTCTCTGCACCCTAACGAGCCGGCGAGGTCAATTGCCGCCCTGCTGTCAACCCTAGGTGAATTCGGTGCCTTTTCGGGTCTGCAAATCAATGTTGAAAAGACAGAGGCCCTGGGAATATACATACCTCACACGGTCCTGGGGGCACTGAAAGCGGAGTTTAAATTTCAATGGCCCAAAAATTATATTAAATACTTAAGAGTTAGAATCGCCAAGAAGCTGTCGGACATGTGCAAAGCCAACTTTCCATGCTTAATTAAACAATTAACTGAAGAAATGCGATACTGGGCGAAATATCATATCTCGTGGACAGGGCGGATTAACTCGGTAAAAATGACTGTTCTGCCAAGAATATTGTACTTACTTAGAACGCTCTGAATACCGATAGATATGAAGGAGCTAGATAAACTCCAAGCTTCTATTTTTAATTTTATATGGCGAGGGAGGTCGCCACGAATAGCGAAGAAGACTATGTACCGGCAGAGGTCTCAGCGGGGACTCTCGTGCCCGAACCTGAGACTTTATTTGCGAGCGGCGAAACTCGCGTTCATCCCATTAGCCCACTCGGGTAAGTTACAAGCGCTGTGGACCTTTGTGGAAAATTGGCAAATGAGTCCCCACTCGTGGGATACTATAGTCTGGGACATGCCCCCATTGGGCGTCAGGCAGCGATATTCCAACCCCATAATATCATCAACCTTAGCGGCTTGGGCTAGGTCCGGGCCGGTCGGTGGTCTGGCTCTCCTCCTGTCGCCATTGTTGTCCGTCAGATCCTTCCCGGAATTTGGGATGGCGTTTAGCCTCACCTCTAGACAATGGTGGCTTAGCAGCCCACTGGAAAGAGCAGGAATCTGGTTTTCAGACGATGCTCTACTATCCCATACCTTCCTTATCACTAAATATCACATACCAGAGAGTGAACTCTGGAATTACAGAAAAATTAGACACTGTATATCCTCACTAGCCCAGGTACATGGGACCCCTAAGCACTCCTGGTGGTCGACTTTATGTGCAAAGCTGCCCTCTTTCAAAGTCCTCCTTGGGTCTCTATATTCTTTTCTGAATGACTCTCTGAACAAACATAAGCCAAAATATATGCTTCAATGGGAGAAAGACCTAGGCAGGGAGCTAGATAGAGCAACTTGGAGAGAAATTTGTACCAACCTAACAAAAGGATCATACACATATAGCCTACTGGAGACCTCAGTTAAAGTTTTGCACAGGACCTATTATACTCCATATCTAATGTCCAGGCTTAATAATAGTCTTAGCGAGGACTGTTTTAGAGGATGCAAAGCTCTGGAAGACTTTCTACATATATGGTGGATGTGCCCAGTAGTGCAAAAGGTATGGAAGGAAATGACTGACCTATTCTCACAGGTGACAGAAACTAAGCTGGGGACAGAAATGTAGATCTGTCTTCTGGGGGTTCGTGGACCCAGTCTCTCAAAAGAGCAAAACAAATTATGGCAATTCATGGCTATCGCTACCAAAAGCTGTATTGCAAAAAACTGGAAAGTGGCAACACTGACCGCCAAAGAGATCATTTTAATAATGAACTATGTTATGGTAAATGAGAGACTGTCCCATGTCCTGCAGAACACGGTTCCCCTATTCCAAAATATTTGGACTCCATGGCTGACCTTAGCCTACAGCATTAAGGTGAGAACGTGACTGGGACAGAGGAGACCGAGGCTCTTGCCCGGGGATGGTGGTCGGGGGGAGCCCGGGTGACCACCTATACCTTTTGAATCTCAGCCGTTGTGGTTATGGAAGAGTACACCAGGTAATTACTACCCTTTTCCCTTCCCCTTTTTTTTTCTTTTTCCCTACCCCATTAAGTTGACATAGTTGATGTTTATATTTTTCAGTTTATATGTTCTTATCTCCTGATAAGAAGCAGACAATAAAAAATAATAATAATAAACACCATGTTTGAAGACACAGAGGGATAGACAGGGCACAAAACAATAATGAAACAATATACCAGTCAGAATACTATGAAAAGTGCTGGCAGCACCTATTGCAGCAGCATTATAGAGACTGACTTAGGTGAAAGAGACTACAAAGCCACCTTTTGTCTTACCACTTCCACTGCAGCTAATAATAGAACCTTACAATTTGGGAATTCATACAAACTCCAGAGCTACAACCCAAAATCACTGGGGTTGAGCTGGAAAGGGAACAAGAAGTGCTCAGCACTAGCTCCTCAAAAAGCACAGATAAATCAACCCAAAAACCGTAAAAGGCAAACTCCTGATAATATATCCCTAACAAGGTGGGAAGATAAAACAGAAGCGGAACAACCTCAACACTATACTCACGGACTAGACAAGGGGTCAAATTAATGCCCATGAGCAAGAACGGGCACTATCAACAAGGAGCCCAACTCACTCACCAACCCCAAGGAAGATAACAAGACAAAAGAAACCATGAAAGACGGCTAAAAAAGGGGAGAAACAGCAGGAACTCCAAAAACAGATAACCAACCAGAAATGACAGATTAAAGCCAAATCAACAAGATGCAAAGGAAAACATAACCAAACAGCAAAGGGTCACAAGCCAAAGGGCAACTACACCTAGTGACTACCTAAGCTCTACAAAACCACACCTTCCCAGATACAAGATGGGGAAAAGCAGGAAAATTGTACCAAGCAAAAGTATAGAGAAACACTTCAAACCCACAGAGCACTTTCACCTGACAACAACACAGACAGCCATGGATCCACCGGAAACCTCGGAACCAGAAGATGACGCCACTCCTCCATCTCCACACATGGATGTCTCAGAAAAATCAATGGAGAAATTAGAAAAATTATTAAAGGACTACATAACCTTGGCAGTGAGGGACATCAGGAAAGAGATTCACGATATCGGACAACGGACCCACCAACTAGAGGAGATAACAGATAAAATAATAGAAACACAAATCAAAGACAGAAAATACATCACCAGCAACACGGATAAGATAGCAGAAATGGAAAGCAAATACGAGGACCTGGAAAACAGTTCCCGTAGATACAATTTAAGATACAGAGTCTTCTCCTCCCAAGTCACAGAACTGAAGCAATATATAACAGCAGTAACTCACACACTACTACCAAAGGGTGGAATAGAAGTAGAGGAGATTGAGAGGGCACACAGAGCCCTAGGACCTGCTAGAAACACAAACACACCAAAAGACGTCATTGTCAGATACTTAAAACAAAGCACTAGAGATCTCATTCTGTCAGCAACAAGGAAGATAAGAGCTATCAAAGGCCCGGATGGCAGTGACCTGCAAATTTTCATGGACCTCTCTCACATAACTTTGGAAAAAAGGCGAGCAATGAGACCAATACTGCAAACTCTCATTTCACATAGAATCTCCTACAGATGGGGATTCCCATTCGCCCTAATCTTCCAGGTGAACGGGTCATTTCATAAAGTCAATAACCCAGATGAAGGACACAAACTTTTACAACAACTACAACTAAAACAACCGCCCGGACAAGAACCACATACCAACAACGACGCAAGCCAAAGGCCCATTAGGGCCTGGACGGTGACTACCAACAGTAAAAGCACAAAGAAAACCAGGCAAGAAAAGCCCACACCTCCAAGAGACACAGCAAATAAAAATCAGGAGAGAGTCACCTGAACAAAATAACCGTACAAACTCATCATTACGACAAAACTGGTAGAATCACCTCTAGGAATAATGAACAACAAACAAAACAAAGATCATCCCAGATACTATACAACTGCAACAAATAACACTAGAAAACAGCAAAGACATTAGCAACAAACACACCCGGTTGCTCGCACACGAAATAAATCTTGACATAACGGATGATTAAGCTGAAACACACATGGAGTTCCTGTAGTCAGTTCAGATACAGGAAAACATAAAATTTGAGTAGTGCGCTAGGCACTACTAACCAGATACACACAGACTGAAGAGAACCCTTCATAACAGAAGGACACTACAATAAGGAACTGAATTAAATTATACAGAATAGGCACTAGGTCACGGTTATTCTCCCAGAGGGAAAGCGGAGAACAGATCCCCTTTACTCTCTAAACTAAGGGTACTTCTACTAAAGTGCCAGGAGAATTTGTTGTTTACCATGGTTGCTTATTACAAGTTTACGCTAAACGAATGTTATGTATTTATGTTATGCATGTTACTAAAGTCATTTTGTGTTTGCTTACATTCCAAGCGGCTCCACACAATTACACAAGGTCACGAGCCTCAAGGTCAACTGGACTCCGCAGAGGGAGGGCCCCGGGACCAGGAACAACAGACAGGTGAGAACAACCTACACAGACAAAAACCACGACAGACACATGGCAGAGGTCACATTTAATCTAATTTCCCATAACGTAAAGGGTTTTAATACCCCTTTCAAAAGAAGGAAGGCATTCCTCTTTTACAAAAAGTATAAACCGGCTGTGCTCCTTATACAGGAGACACATTTTGCCCAAGACAAACTACCAAAATACCTTCACAGGGAATACCCTACCTTATACTCAGCCACACAGAAAACCAAGAGAGCAGGGGCCACAATAATAATACATAAATTGTTCCCATTTCAATTAGAACGTAAAATCGTGAATAAGGAAGGAGACTTCATTATCTTAATTGGATCGATACTAGGGAAAAAAATCACCCTTATAAGCCTCTACGCACCCACCACTGCGCCACACAAATCCCTAATCAAACTACTGAATACCTTAATCCCTCTAGACACAGGGAAGATTATTTTGGGGGGAGACCTCAATCTCACTCTACAAGCCACACTGGACAGGTCGGGAAATAAATCAGACTTAAGATTTAGTAAGCAACTACAAAAGATTCAAATGCTAATGCAAAATAATAACATAATAGATGCATGGAGGGGACATCACCCCCTGGAAAGGGAATACACCTTCTTCTCCCCCACACATCAAACGTACTCCCGAATAGATATGATATTTCTGGACTCTGGGTTGTTTGACCACTCTAGCAACGCACAAATAATCCCCTGTCCATGGTCCGATCACTCTGCGGTGGCCATCACTTTGAACCTGAACACGGGGTTAAAATCCAAATTTAACTGGAGACTAAATGAGTCCCTTATTGCCATACCAGAAACAAAAATGCAAATACAATCAGAACTGACACGATACTTTGAACAAAATGAAAAACCAGAGACAGGAATAGGCTGGCTCTGGCTAGCCCATAAGGCCTATATGCGAGGATCCATTATAAGGATAGCCACCACTTACAAAAAGACCCTTAATCAAAAAGAGGCAGACTTAACTAAAAAAATTACACAAACTAGAGATCTTAAACCAAATGAAGCTGACCCCTACAAGGACAGCGGAAATAGTAAAAACAAGACAAGAATTAGATAACATTCTAACAATTAAAACAGAAAGAATAATGCGCAGATCCCAACACACATTCCTGAAGCAGGCAAACAAATGCTCCCCAATGCTCGCCAGGAAACTGAAAACAACCCAACAATCAAATATTCCAAATAAAAACAGCAGATGGCCATATAACCCAAAGCCAATCCAAAATACAAGAAACCTTTAAAAACTTATACCAGAAAATCTACACATCAGAGAAAACCTCAACACATCAGATCCAAAACTATCTAAGTGGCCTAGATTTACCAGAAATATCAACCACAGATCTAGAAGCCCTTAATACAGAAATTACCCTAAATGAAGTCAGGGAAACAATTGAAGGAATGAAACTAGGAAAGGCGCCAGGACCAGATGGGTACCCAAATATTTATTACAAGACATTCACTGATCACCTGTCACCATACCTAGCCAAATTATTCAACGCCATACTCAAAGGGGAACAGATAGCTCACGAATTCACACAAGCAAACCTCATTTTCTTCCCCAAGCCAGGCCGCGATCCCATAGAAGCCAAGAACTATCGACCCATCTCCCTATTAAACGGCGACCTTAAGATACTAGCCAAAATTATGGCCTGCAGAATCTCAAAATTCCTCCCAAAATTGGTACACAAAGATCAAGTTGGTTTCGTGCCATACAGACAGGCGGGGGACAACATCAGAAGGATAATGAATGTTATGCATATAGCCAAGGCAAACAACAAATCACTCTGCACCATCGCTTTTGACCTAGAGTAAGCCTTTGATTCCCTAGAGTGGGGCTATCTGAAAGGAGTGCTACACAAAATGGGGATCAGGGGAAATTTTCTCAACGTCTTTAACACCCTATACAATAAACCCAAAGCATTCCTGAAACTAGAAGGGGAAAACATAAATTACATCGACATAGAAAGCGGGACGAGACAGGGGTGCCCCTTGTCACCATTACTATTTGCTTTGGCGATAGAACCTCTCGCACAGAGAATCAGGGCGGATGGGGGTATCAAGGGGGTTTGGGCTGGGTCCCACCAATTCAAATGCTGCATGTATGCAGATGACATTCTATGCACTGTGACCGAGCCAGAATCCTCTATACCCCCTTTGCTGGAGACCCTGGACCAATTCGGAATGATTTTGGGATTAAAAAGTTAATTATAATAAAACTGAGGCTATGGGCTCCAACATTCCGGAACAAACCTTAACCAGACTAAATATAACTTTACATGGTCCTCAAACCAAATCAACTATCTGGGAATAAAACTGACCCCCGACCTGTCTGGGCTGTATGAGGCCAACTATCCACCTATATTCAAAACCCTATGTGCAGACACAAAAAATTGGAGTAAATTCCCGATCTCCTGGACGGGACGCATAAATTCCATCAAATTAAACATATTACCAAGGCTGTTGTACTTGTTTAGGACCCTCCCTATTCCCATAAAACGAAAAGACTTAGACAAATTTCAAAGGCATCTAACAAGATTCATATGGGGCAACAAAAAACCTCGAATTTCAAAGAGGCTGATATATAGCAATTATAACACCGGGGGCATAGCGTGCCCGGACCTAAAAGCTTACTATACATCAGCCCAACTAGCATTCCTCCCCCAATCCCACTGCCTGGAGCACCAGCCAATCTGGGTATTTGTGGAGAACATACAAATGCACCCACATAAATGGGACAATGTGACATGGTCGCCCACCATACCACACGCATGCGAGAATTCCTCCATAGAGCATATTATACACCTGCAAAACTACACACCATTAACACGCGAATCCCCCCACAATGTTTCAGGCACTGCCAGGATAGGGGGACATTCGAACATATATGGTGGGAATGCCCCATAGCCCTAAACCTCTGGAACAAAGTGCTAAAACTAGCCTCAGAGACACTGCATACACCAATCCCTTGGTCAATTGACACATGCCTCCTAGGAGGACCTATTACACATATTTCGAAAAGCCAGAATAAATGGTTTCAGTACCTGATGCTATCAGCAAAAAGCCACATAGCTCAAAAATGGCGAACCCCAGACCTCAGGATACAAGAGGTAATACACAAATTAAATGGCATAATGTTGTTTGACAGATTCACACACACGACTAACAACACATACCCAAAATTTCTAGAAATATGGGGGGCATGGACAACCTCCACACAGGCAATAGAAATATAACAAACATAAACACAGATAGCAGACAAACTAGGAGATAAACCAATTCAAGAAAAGTGAACTGGTGCCCCCCCGCTGCCGGACTCCACAGACCAGCGCCAAACGGCAAGACTCAGAGGTGAGTGACCTATTTCAATCTACTGTCTATTATACATACAAAAACGGTCCCTCGACATGAAAGGACGGAAAGAAGAATCATTAGACACAAGCACACGAATGACACTGTAGTTAAAGTTATTATATCCAGTTAATTTTATTTTGTATGTTAAAAAACTGTAACAAGAGGTAGCATATCATACTAAAACCTTCAGAGATCTCAAAAACAGGCAAACAACCATGCTACCAGTTTAATGTTACTTAGAAAGGTTAAGAAAAAGGAAAATGTAATGGAACTGTCACTAAATGAAAATGTCACCATCATATAAGTTTACGGTTAAGCAATCTACAACATAAATTTGGCCTGCGAGCCATCGCTGAAACATTAATACTGTATAAGATTTACAACTCTGTGACAATAAAAACTATTGAAACAAAAGTCCTGGCAGTATCTTGGTTAAGATGTTGGGGAATTGTGTTGCTGTATAACCTGACTGCCCTTCTTTCTCCTTTTACACTATGCAATGTGATATTGTTAACGTGTCTTCAACAATAAAAAGAATGAATAAAAAAAGAAGTGCAAAATGAAAACATGATTGACAGAGTCCATATCACTTCCTTGGAATTTCCTCTGAGATGCACCACGGGATGTCTTAGATTCCAATGTTTTTCAGCTGAAACAGGAGTTCCAATTGGGAGATCTTTCTTTCTTGGTTAGATTTTTTGGTAATAGATCATAAATTAAAAAGCCTTAAATAAATTAATTATGACCAGGAGGTTCGTGCCATTGAACAAATGATTTTAAATAAGGTGGCAATGTGTCAAGATATTATGAATTCTGTCAAACATCGAGGTAAAACGAACAGAATTATTAAATGGGAAAAAGCATTTGAAATGGTAAATAGTGGAGTGGATTTAGTTTAGTTAAAAGAACGTCCCAATGTACTTCCTTTAGGGAACTACTTTTTAGTTAAAGCAATTATGGTATTGGGTCCCAGATGATAATAAAGATCGGACATTAATGGCTCTGATTTATGCATATGGTGGGACTATGAATACATTAGAATAACCCAGCTGAACAAAATGATGGAAGTAATCTTGATAGTGGATCCGAAATTTACTTTGTTTCATATATTTGAAGAAAATATCTCCATGTATAATAGATTGATAATTTCTCATATTTTATTAATAGCCAAATAGTTAATGGTTAAAAATTGGAAACAGACAACTTGGAAGGAGGTTTGCCTTATAATGATGAGAAATAGAGATTTAGAACAAATGGGCAGAAACCTTGAGAAGAAATGGCATATATGGCATTCTTATATGGAATCGGAGGAATAAAGGCAATCTTTATATTTTTAGATTGAGAACTTCATCAAATTATATAAAAATATTGTTAAATGAATGGAAAACCTTATATCTGACTTGGTCGGCCAGAATAGCAGCAATTAATATGTGCATCATTCCAAAGTTAAGTTATGTATTTAGATGTATACCAGAGAAAGTTCCCAATAACTCCCTAAGTATGATCCAATCGTATATAGACAAATTCATCTATTTGGGAAAAAAAACAAGAATTAAGAGAGCAAGAACATGTAAAAAATCTGAAAAAGGGGGCATGGACCTACCGTCAATACAGGATATTCATGACAAAAACCTGATTTCAAAACTAATGATTTTGAATATCCAGAGTAACAGAGCAATTTGGAAAAATATAGAGGATAATCTTTTGGGAGAAATACCGATCCTGACTGTCATGTGGCAGCCAAATATCGAAGTTATTTCCCCCAGTAACCTACCGGGAGGACTTAGAGCCATGTTAAGATTTTGGTTCAAAATCAGATTTTAAAAAAATCTAATTGATTTTCCCTATTTGGCTTCACCTATAGAAATCATAAGAACTAAAGAGAACTATCAAATCCTTATATATTGGAAAAATAAAGGTATTAGATATATAGGGGATATGTACTCAAAAGGTAAATAATAGATTTTATTACTCTACAAACTAAACTTAATAATAGTAAGATCTCATGGCTCGATTCTGAATCAATAAAAAAGCTGCTGCTTCAAACCATTGAATGAAGATTGGAGATTATGGCGACTAAAGTGGATGACGCTAAAATGATATCAAAGTGCAATAGGGCAATGTCCGATGAACCTATTTTGATAAAATCGAGCGCCATATTACCTTGGCAAGCAGAACTAAATATGTCTTTTGAGCCCTCTTTGTGGGCTAATTCATATCAATTAGTAAAAAAATCAGGGATTAATATCGGGAGCTCTTTTTTAAAATTACACAGAGGTGGTATTGTACTCCCCAGTTTATGGGAAAACTAAATTTCCAACCAGATGATTTATATTGGAAAGAATGTGGCCAGATAGGCACGACATTACATGTATGGTGGGAATGCGATAAGATCAATGCATTATGGGTAAAATGCTTCTCAGAAATATCAAAGATCTGTAATAAACATCTAATAGGTACCCCTGAGATGGCCTTATTTCATTTAGAGATAGATGTGCTTGCGCCACGTGAAAGATTTCTAATTTCTCATATTCTCCTAATTGTAAAAAATCTTTTATCAAAATATTGGAAGCAACCGACGATTCCATCATGGAATGAAGTAGTAAATACAATAAAAATCAATCGTGAGATTATGAAGAGTAATTCTGAAAGTAATCCCATAAATAGGCGGCTGTGTGTAAATTGGGAACTATGGGTTTAATATATATAATGCTAACCCATAGAGAACATGAATAAATTATAACTAAACAGGGATGATAGGTAGGAAAGTAAAGAAAGAAATGGGCAGGGAAAGTGCCAAGAGAAGGGGAAAGGAAAACATCGGTCAAGGTATACTGTTGTATATAAGTGCAATATGTAAAGCAATGTCAGCTTTTTGAATGATTTTTTGTGAATATACTGGTATGTCTATGTATTTTCTGAATGAAAAAAGTATATTTTTATATTTGTATGTAAATTGTAAATTTTATGTAGAAAAATAAATAAAAAATATGAAAAAAAAAAAAAAAAGAGAACTTCATCAAATAACTCCTGGGATGGATGGTTTCTTTCTCTGTGTTTTTTTATGATTGTTAAATATATGTTTCTTTTTTTTTTGTATATAATGTATGTTGTTTCTCGCTTTTATATGTATTAAAATAAAAAGAGATAAAAAAAAAAGATTCCAATGTTTTTCATATAAGGAACGCATAATAAAGGTTAGTAGAGAAATAAAGAAATGTGAGATACCTAACAAAAATATATTGATCTTTCAAGACCTTCCCAGTGAAACGTTACAAAAAGGGTGAGAAGATTCTTGAGAGAATGACATTTCCGCTACAATCTCCAACTAGAACCTCTGTAGAAAATCTAGAATTGCAAGAACCGCAAAACCTGAAGTTAGTTAAAATCCTAGTCAGATAAGGGTCATGTGCTCCCCGTCTTTCTCTCTCCTTGTCCTCTCCCCCCTCACCTTCTCTCTCTATAAAATAGGTTTATATTAAAATTACACATATCTATATTTATAGTCTTAAAATGTAAGTTTGTCTCACTGATTATTTTGCAAAGGGTTAATTCTTCTTACTTGCTACTAAGGAAAGTTGTCGAGATCATTACAGATGCAATAAATTAGTAAAAGTAACACAAGATGTATTTCTGCTGACTGTAAATGTTTTTTTAAACTGCCAATGATGACCCGGCTAGTATGATATAAAAGCCCAGAGACGATGATTTAGGGGACACTTGTGTTTGGTCTCATTATTCTCCTTGATCCAGTAAAATGTCTTTAATGATTTGTGTTTCTCTCACACAGTTTTGAACCGAACATAAATTGGTCCTTCAATTGCCGGAAACCCATAAGCCGTCCTGTCCTCCAGGTTTGGGTTCTGAAATCGTGCACTTGGGGGGTCTAGGACTATCCCTTGAAAGACCTCTGACCTGATTCTGAAAATCAGTTTGACCCAAGAGAGGCCAGCACCAGCTGGAGAACGGGAGGGTGACGGGTTCCTTTACAGTTTAGAAGGACATTTTGCATGTGGAATTGATCCAAAATGGGATCATAATATTTTTTTTTTCAATGGATTGCAAAGAGTAAGTAAGGAAAGCGAAAAAGGTGGCCCTCATTATTATAGAGAAATTGGGGTTAATACCTGTGATTACAATTTAAGTTTGTAGAAAATAACTATTTATTTACATGTATGTATATTCTGCTGGCTTTTGTTTATACATTATTTTAAATTCTGCATTTGGGAAGTTGTATTGCTGCAAACATACGTATATTCAAACAGACTCAGAACCCCCGCAGCCCCCCCCCCCCCACACATTAACCCCTTGCAGCATGGGTCCCCAATTGGCACCGATGGTGACCCTGCTGCATTTAAAATATAAAATTTCCCGCCTCGCGGATCCTTAAAGGACCGTGAAGGTCCTGAAAGGACTCGCGCTAAAAAATATTAACCCCAGGCAACTAATATTAACTTCATAACTTATGGGGGTCAATACAGACCCCCATAATCACTTAATTAACCCTATAACTTATGAGAGTCAATTCAGACCCCCATAATCACTTAATAAACCCTATAACTCATGGGGGTCAATACAGACCCCCATAATAACTTAATTAACCCTATAACTTATGATGGTCAATACAGACCCCCATAAGCCTCTATTTTACCCCATTAGTCCCATAAGGGTATATTATGACCCTTATGGGGCTGTTAGAACCCTAACATTAACCACATAAATGCCATGATGGTCCTCAAGGACCATCATGACACTTAAGTACAAACACTACACTGCACTATAGACCCCCAATAAACCAATAAATCTAAACTAACCCCCTATGGTGAAACCATGAGGACCCTGTATAATGAAACCGTGAGGACCCTGTATGGTGAAACCGGGAAAGTGGGTTCTAGTAAAAGTAATCAAGAGAAAAACTTGGCATCTGCCAAGTGGGAAGGACTGTACCAAGTGCTCCTGTCAACACCCACTGCAAAAGGGTCCGACTGTCAATGTCTTCCTGGGAACCTAACTGCTAAAGTGAGAAACCCTGCACCTGTCTGTTACATAAGGTCTGGCTACAAAGGGGGCGGTACAACCAACGGGGCCACTCATCTCAAACCAGTGAAGAAACTGTAGTGTGAAAATAGTTTAGAGGGGACTTGGGAAGGTTCCTCAGAATGCCACACACATGCAGACCATGGCATCCCTTCAAGAGATCCAGGATGATGTACACTGCTGAAACAATGAAAGCAAAGAATCACATGGCCTGTTCAACAGGAACTGGTTACTGCAATCCAATTATACTACATCTGTTTAAGCAAAGGAAAGTCCAGAATTGAACCACAACGCACTACTTATTCCCACCAGTGGAAAAGGTGTAACCACCATATGAATCAAATTACACCTGCTTTTCAAGGATATCAACAACAGGGAAAGAAGCGGGAAATCTCATATGGAGTAATGAAACCATTAGTGTCACTGCCCCCCAGACTACAAGAAAGAATGGTTTGTCCACCACATAACCAGAAGAGCAGAAAGATGGTGGTATTGTGGAGGGCTGAGAATACTACCGATGTTGCCCCCAGACTGGACTGGCACCTGTGCTCTAGTACATCTGGCTATACCAACAGTAACAACCATACAGACAGAACATAACTCTCTGCTTGCACAAAATAAGAGATCTACCCCTCAGGGCAGCTTCGACGATCATGTCTACATTGACTCCACTGGGGTACCACGAGGAATTATCAGTAATGACCTCAATGGGAACCATGATCGCCATCCTTGTCGCCTGTGGTTGCTGCATAGCACCCCGAGGACCGATACAGAGATGGATAGATGTGACCGTCACAAAGAAAGAATACCTATATGAGACCCTCAGCCCAAATGAACAAGGAACTGTGTATTATGACTCAGAGGACGCCGAGGGAGTTCAAGATGATCAATGGACTGATGAAGAACGAGAAGACATTGTGTAACAAGAGATCCTTACATGAAGGGTGTACAAAACATCCAAGGAAGCTGCACAACTCTGAAGGACGTGAGTCCTCGGACACTTGTTCTTAACTGATATCGTGTTTTTAACTTTGCATATTTTGTGTAAATTAATTATAATAAAAATGATAATAATTATAAACACGGGGAAATGATAGAAACAGAGGGTTAACTTTCCTTGCTTGCTACTGATAGAAAATCATGCAAAGGGTTAATTCTTACTTGCTATTAAGAAAAGTTATCAAGGACATTACAGATGAAAGAAGTTTTAGTAAAAGTCACACAAGATGTATTTCTGCAATGACTGCCTTATGATTTATGATGAAAGCCCAGAGACGATGATCTACGGGACTATTGTGTTTGGTCCCATTATTCTCCCTCTGCACTCACATGTTTCTGATAATATGGAATAGTTAGTTGTATATGTAACTTGTAATGACTAAGTTACTTATTAAAATGTTTATTTCACATGGAGAGAGGTTGGAGGTGGTGGGCGGAGTGAGTGGGGGGAGTGAGTGGGTGGGGGGGAGTGAGTGGGGGGGAGTGATTGGCAGGAGTGAGTGGGGGGAGTGAGTGGGTGGGGGGGAGTGAGTGGGGGGGAGTGAGTGGGGTGGGGGGGAGTGGTTGGGGGGACAGTGAGTGAGTGGGGGGGTGAGTGGGTGGGGGGGGTGAATGGGGGGGCGGGGTTGAAAGATGTAAGAGGGAGGGGGTGAAACATCTCCCTTAAATTAGCCTGAAAACTCCTGTCCTTATGAGAGGTATTTGAAGGTGAGATTAGAGATGAATAAGAGGGGAGAGGTAGAAAGGACAAGATGAGAAGAGAAGGAGGGGAGAAAGAAACCCTTGGAATCCTTACATTAATTCAAGGCCCATAGATTAAGAAATACATGTAAGTGTTAGAAGAGGTTATGTTTGTTCGCTCGTATATACTTTGTTCATATTGTCTGGAGAGATAATGTTTATGTATATATGTACATTTATGTGTCTATTACGGGATGCCTCGAGATTTGGAGGAAAGGTCCTCACACTGATATTTATAGAGAAAATCTATGGTGGGGAAATATCGGGGAGGGGATATCTTTGGTTGGATTTCCTTTGATTATTTTGTCTCAGAATGTGAAGGTTTTTAATTCTCTCTTATACAGTTTATTTATCGCTAGAGACGGGCTTTCTCATATATATGGGAATTTTCTAGTCACCTTAAGGACATAGGATTTTTTTTTGTAGATTTATTATTGGTAATTGCTGGTGTTAAGCACCGATTTCATTTTTTTTTCTTTATATTATATGGACTTGACAAATAAATAAGGAATTCTATACGATTGTTATTATATGCACCAATCATAATTGCTTCCTCACTAAAATGATGAAGCTTCATTTTAGAATAAAAAAAGGTTTATTAGTAATATGTGGGGACTTGTCTTAATCCACAAATTGATAAGAAGTCTAATTGTAAATGATTTCAAGACCAGGTATTGAGAGAAGAGCTAGGATAAATATAACTTATATGATGCCCAGAGAGTTGCTCATCCTGGTGATCTAGACCATACTTTCTATTATGTTCTAGAATCAAATCACTTTATATAAAATGGTCAAGCCAGAAATTGGATCAATAGTATGGTCACGTCATGGTCATAAGAAACTTTCCCTGAAAGGATATTCTAAATATAATAACTAAAACCAAGAGAATTGATGCTACTCTTTTTCTAAAGACGGAGAAGAAATCCAAAAATAAACTGATGACTTTTTCTAAGGTTAATGTAAATTTGGAATTTAGAATTTAGAATTTGTCCTGCCCACACTGTATTTAAAAAAAAATATAGAGGCTTGTCCTTAAAAATAAAAAAATAAAAGCGAAGGTCCGCTATTATATATTTAGAAAAAACGTACAGAAGAAATTAGGAAAGGTCATTTACTGGATCTCCTTTCCTTCCGTTTTCATTTGCCCATTTCTGTTTTCCTTTAAAAATAAAACTTGATAATCAGTTAGAGTAAAATTGAATCAGTTAAAATCAAACTATAGTACAGAAAATGATTTACTTATCAATCTTTCCTAAACTAAGACATTCTAACTCTTTCTTAAAAAGATATCTTTCATGTTGAAGATGTAAATTCTCAGCCTTGAGCAATTCATTTTGAGATTTCAGTACATGATAAGGAACAAATGGAGTATTTGTATTTATTCTAACTCTACCATTTGGTGTGACTATGGCTATTGTTTGTCCATCTGGTATTATGTGGTCCTCTGTTTGAATTAGGGGGTTAATGTAACACATTTTTGAAGTCCCTGGCAAAAATGTCCCAACTGTCCACAAGCAAAACAAGAAAGTCTATTTACATTGGTAAACATCTTTGTTTGGGGTGGGGTGGTCTTAACTACACAAATTCTGCCATTATTTCTATTTCGCTCTCTTAAACGGCTCTCTGCTCGCTTTAGATAATGTAAACATTTTGAAAAGTGATTCTTGGCAGATACTGTCAACCCAACAATATTTATAATTTCAGGCAGACATCTTTTTAGTAAGGCCTTCTTATAAATGTGATCATTCTGATTAGCCTCAGTATCAGAAGGGAGTGTGAGTTTATACAATATGAATAATCTATCAGTATAAGATTGTACAGATTCTTCCCTCTTCTGAGTACAGTTACCAAACACAGAATGATGATCCAATTCATTTAAACCCAGTACATTTAAAATCTCTTTAACCAAATGCTCTTTAGATCTAGGCTCTGCAAAAACATCAGAAGGCAAACTAAATTTTAAGGATTGGTCTAAAGAAGCCATAATCACAGCAAATGCATCAGTCTCCCTTAAATTTGCATTAAATTTTGAAAATTTTCAGTTCTTATCATGATTTCAACAGGATCATCATGAAAACCTATACAAACAAGTGCTTTGCTCAAGGCCTGAATTTCACAAATAGAAAGAGATCTCTTCACATTAGTTTCAGAAATGACCTGCCCATGTACTCCTCTCTTGAGCTCAGTAGAGACTGGGGCCATTTTGAAACAATCATCTTCACTTTTCTTAAAAACATCGCAGTCCACTTTCTGGGCCTCTATCTCTTTACATTCTGCTCTACAGTGACTATAATCATTGTCTTTTTTACAAGAAGCCTAACATCTTATTGCACTTTCTGCATCTAGCAATCTATCCACAAGTTCCTTATTTTTTCTATGTAGTTGCTTATTTTCTTGCAATGTCTTCTGATTATCTAAACCCAAAGCAGATGCTGTAGTGGCCGTTACCTTAAGTGTTTCTAAAGCAGTAGTTAGCTCACACACTTTAGTTACTAAAGCTTGTTTCTGCACACATAAATGTTTATATTGTTCTGCAATCCAATGTGCAGCAAATATTAAAATTGTTTTCCCTTTTGATTTAGACAATTTCTTTTCATTAATATCTGATGCTACATGATTCTGGGCGTTTGACCAGGGGTCAGAAGTATTCACCATAGCTCTAATTATAGCATCAGAGTTATTAACATTAGCAATCTTTTTCATTAGGCCCTCCATTATTGGATAACAAAACTATACAATTTTAAAAGTGCAGAAAAGCAAACATGTAAGAGTAAACAAAACCTGCTTTAGAATCCTGTATCTACCACAGCCAAACGTACCACACAAAAACGTTTCTGCAACTTTCTATAACTACAGCACACAATAGAAAAATAGTACATTAATTTATGCAAAATATTATACTTATTAATATGCTTGATTATTACATTAATGTCCTCCTGGACCAAGGCTCGCCATATATGTAAGAAATCAACTAATAATTAAATAATTAATGTATAATTTCTACAAATAATAAGTTCTTTTGGACAAATCAATAAACGAACATATGAATAAGTTTATGATTAAATGATATATTTCGCATAAATCGATATACGGTTACACAATGGGTTTTAGACAAACAGATAGACAGTAGGGATAAAACGATATTTACAAAAAGATACTTATATGAATAATATACAACATTATTACTAGATACTACACCAAAGGTCAGCAATATCTTCAGAGTCCATGTGTTTAGGCCTCAGGTCACACCATGGCATGGGCACTCCTCTGGATGACTCTTCTGGACACCTCTTCATGGACACACAAACTCCTAGACTCCTAGACTCAGACTGAACTCTCTGGGCTTTTGTATATCTTTCTTGGACACTCCCCCTTGATATGTGACTGTCCATCTCACTGAAATCATCTCACCTTCCCCCAAACTCCATAAAAACTCCATAAATGGGAATCTCACACACACAGATGTCCCTTTGTTTACATATAAAAACTCTAGGCCAAGAGACCCCCTCTTATGTTGTCTATATGATAGATGCAAGAGCCCACCACACCCAACTGTTCTTTTGTTTACCCATAAACAACCTCAGGCATAAGCCTTTTGTTACAGCATGAATGAAATAGATAGTCACACCTCAAGTTTCTCAGGCATAAGATGGGGGTTGAATGAACACAATCTATATATCATAAATAAAGATTTATACAACTACCGTATTTTTCGCCCCATAAGACGCACCGGCAGATAAGACGCACCTAGTTTTTAGAGGAGGAAAACAAGAAAAAAAAAATCTGAATCAAACACAAATACACTTTACACACAGATACACACCTACATTACACACAAATATATATATATATATATATATATATATATATTATATATATATATATATATATATATATATATATATATATAGATACACATACATACATATACATACACACATAAATATACATACACATACATACATATATACACACACATACACACACATACATACACACACACATACATACACACACACACATACATATCCATATACTGCAGCATTTGGGAGCCATTGACCCTCCCTGACCCTCCTGATCCTCCCTGACCCTCCTGATCCTCCCTGACCCCCCTGATCCTCACCTTTATAGATACACATACATACATATACATACACACATAAATATACATACACATACATACATATATACACACACATACATGCACACATACACACATACATATCCATATACTGCAGCATTTGGGAGCATTTGGGAGCCCTTGACCCTCCCTGACCCCCCTGATCCCCCTGATCCTCACCTTTCTTCTGATCTCTGCCATCTTGATCTCACCCCAGCGCTTCCTACCAGCACTCCACGTGTACTGCAGCGTTGCGTGTGTGACGTCACTAGGACGCACCGGCCGACGCGATGCTGGTAGGAAGCGCTGGGGTGAAACCAAGAGGACAGAGGCAGTTTGAAAAGGTATATTCGCCGTATAAGACGCACCAACTTTCCTCCCCCAGTTTTGGGGAAGAAAAAGTGCTTCTTATACGGCGAAAAATACGGTACATATTTTTATGAGATACACTTATTAAAGACACAATGTTTAAAAATGATCACTGTACAAGCCATATCTTACACAGGCTACACTGACTATACATGAGAGATCATATTACTGGCCAAAAATGGTTGATATTTATACACAAATGTTAAATCTGTATTCAAAATGACCTTAGACCCAAGGGCCATCAGCCTACATTACAAAGGGTTCCTCTAACTAATGGTCCATGGCAGTCGCTACAAATTGATTTCATTGGCCCTTTACGTCTACTCCCTCAGGTCTTAGGGATGCTCTAGTGGTAGTAGATGTGTTTTCCAGATGAGTTGAAGCTATACCCTTTGCGTAATAACTCTGCACAGGCCACAGCCAAAGCACTATGGGAACATATATTTTCACGATGGGTATTCCCAAGCATCATCGAGAGTGATCAAGGGTCACATTTTACAGGGAGAGTTATGTGTAATTTATGTGACATGTTGGGGATACAGCAAAGATTTCATATATCATACCACCCACAATCAGCCGGTATAGGTGAGCGCATGAACCGTACACTAAAAGTCCTGTATTGCAAATATGTTTCAAGATGCGGGGGGTACATGGGTACAACATCTGAATGGTATTCTCATGAGCCATCAACTGCTACCAATATTTCTCCATATGAATGGATTACAGGTAGCGTTGTGAGTCTTTCTCATCCTAATAAACCTTCGCTCTCTACTCCTATCAGAGAAGCAGTGTCAGAAGAGCAGTTTCTTAAGGTAGTTCAAGACCAGGTAAAAAGAAATGTACTATTTGCTGCACATAACATGGCAAGACCCTGTAAAGAGGGCAGTAAGGTTACAGATCCCTCAAGTAAATTTGTACCAGGCCGGCTGGTTATGGTGAAAAATATAGGTCCCAACGCACCATGGAGTGCGAACCGGGAAGACCATGACATGATGATAAAAAACTGGGCTCTACTGTAATTAAGGTAGAAAAAAAACAGAAAAAGAAAAGGAAACAAACACCAAAATGGGTGCACATTGATCAATGCAAACTGCTCGACATAAAGACAAATGACACGGCATAAATCTATATGTTTTTTTCAGATCTACTTATAATCAACAGGAACTCAACAGCCATCCCAAATCCCACCACCAACATAATGCAAACAGTTATCCCGCTCATCTTATATACTGGGCCAAAGCTATAAATCCAGATCCCAACCTAAGGAATATAATTTGTATGTATCACCAGGATATAATATACCGCAGTACATGGACCCAACCGATATGAAATGTTGTGAACACTGGATACTCTCTGAGACGTTCTTCCATATTCCTTTAAACAAATACAAGACAGAAAGTATTAACAACGAAAGACTTTTAGTACAAGGAATATCACAAACTAACTCTGAGTGTAAAAGTCAGGTAATGGAAATGACTCTACAGGTAGAGATTATTACTGATAGATCAGACACACAGCCATCCATAATGAGGCAGGGGCGGCCATCTTAATTATACACATTCAACCTTACGTGGACATCACACCTCCACCGAAAGTAACTATTCAAACTTCATCCATCAAATGTTTAGCCCCTTCCAGAGTAGAAACACTTTAACCTAAACTTACAGATAGAGGTGCCATGTTATTAGATGTTAGGTGGTCTGTGGGTACATGGACGTTTCATAGACAAAAAAGGGATATTTCAAGCTATTATGCAAACTGCAAACCCTTAGTAACAACTGGTGTACAATGATATAGTCAATGGGGTAACAAACAAGATAGAAGGACAAGGGACACCTTAGGTACAATTCTGGGATGTGCGGACACAGGGATGGGTTTAATTACTGGGGTAGATATAGAGATAATATACAGGAAAATCCAAGCTTTGGGATTCGATACAAGTGAGGGATTGGATCAAAGATCAAGTGGAAATAAATAACCTACTGTTACAGGTAAGTGAAAGACACCCTGAGATCATAGTATCTCATGGGGGTAATACAAGAGCAACGTAACTCTACATCAGAAGCTTTTCATTGGTTTATCTTGTACTCGGCCCATTATCATTATTATTATCCAGCGGCCATGTGCCTATAATGTCCTTCACTTCCAAACATGGCTTGACAGACTTTGGATTGGACAATACAAAATTGCGGCTTAATGATTGGCATGGGTGTGACCACCTCAGGTGTACTGCATCCTCTCTTATTCCGATATCAGGACAAACAGAGCTTCAGAGATTGGTATCCTTAGGAATAACGATTTCTGACACTCACGCCATGTTTGATATGCTTGTATTTAGTAACATGAACACAAATGGATCGCTCACGATGTGGCCAACACCCTGTGACTAAAACATGATCCCCTGGGCAATATAGAGAGCTGACTCCATCAGGCTGGCACAACAAGTCTCAATGTGAGGTGATTGCTGTGTCACACATGGGTTATGGCAGAGTAGGTCTCAGGCTTTTAAGTGAACACAATTCAGTGGCTTTTTGTTGATGGTGCCAGGAGTGGCCAGAGTTCTATATTGTGGAGATAATCTGCACATCAGATGTTGTATTTAACGTTTCACTAATCAGACTCAGTTATAGCCCACTGGGAATATTTCGTTATTCCCTCTAAATGTAATTACTGCCGCAGTTCTGCTAAAATGGGGCAAAGTTTTGGAATCGGATAAGAATCTGATGATAGAACAAAACTTGTGACTGAGCATTACCCGGCGAAACTGAACATTTAGTTCCACATATCATCACTACAACTAATAAGAATATTTGACATTGTATATTTAGTTATCAAGAAACTACAAAGAAATTTGCACATTACATATTTTTTTCCTCCTGTTTTTATTGTTTACTTGTGTGTTTTGTTGAACAAATTGTTCTGCTTTGTGTGCTGACGCGATGACTTCCAAGGCTAGACATATAATTCGGAAATTGAGATATACACACATAAAAGGGAATGAGATATACACACATACTAGGGAATGAGATATTATTAACTTTTATTTGTAACGCGACAACATATTCTGTAGCGCAATACAGGGGATAAAAAACAAGGCAAAATACAGCATTAACAACGTTCCAAAAATGGAGGACCCAGTTTTAAGCTTAGAATCTTTGCAGAAAGTGCTTTTTCCCAAAGCATCCTAGAAGACTGAAAAGTCGCCACTTACAATCTAAAGGGAATGGAAGGGACAGAAACCAGGAAAAGATTAAACAGATAAGGAATAAAAAGGGTCAGAAGAGAAGTGAAAGTTAGAAAGGTTTTTCATTTAGAGGGAGAGAGAAGGAACCGAGGTGAGGGCACTGGCATTTAATATGTTGTCTACCCCTAGTGGTGAGATAATATATGCAAGTAGGAAAGTCAGGTGATTCCCATTCCACTATAAATGTAATCAGAAAGGGGGTGGGAGGGTGATGGGCAGGGAGAGAGGGCAGAACTCCCAGAATTCAGAGTAAAGCAGTGAGGCCTACTGAGACCAGGATGCAGGTAAAATTTGGGGCTAAAAGAAAAACAATAAAAATACGGTATGAGAGAGAGAGGGGGAGAGGGAGAGAGAGGGAGGGAAAGAGAGAGAGAGAGAGAGAGAGAGAGAAAGAGAGAGAGAGAGAGAGCAGTTAGGGAAAAGGAAATGCCAAGACATGTGGGAAGGAGGAGATCTAGGCAGATTATGCAGGCCATAAAAGGGGGAAGGGGGAGTAAAGCCAGGCAAGATAAAGAAAACATTTGTAAGAGTTTGAACTAATGTTAGAAATAATTCTATGTCATCAAATATAATAACAAGCAAATAGTAGAAATATTAATAAAATATATTGGCTCCTAGGAAGACACAGCTTTCAAGGTCTTCTCCATACCTGATGGTGTGTATGAAACTCCCAGAATTCATAGTAAGCAGTGAGGCCTACTTAGACCAGGATGCAGGTAAAATTTGGAGCCAAAAGAAAAACAATAAATATACGGTATGAGGAACCGATAGAACAGGGAGGGAGAGAGAGAGAGAGAGAGAGGGAGAGAGGGAGGGAGAGAGAGAGAGAGAGAACTAACAAGTGTTCGTTCTGAAATAATAAGATTTGGTTTCATTCTCTATCCAAAGGAAGTACATTTACATAACCAGTTGCAGCCAAAGTCTGTTGGATATGATGGCATCTGACACAAACAAGGTAAATGTAGATCAAAGAATGAGAACCTCTGTCCGCGCAAAGCACCCGGCTGGTTTTGTTAGAAACTGGATCTCATCAATTAGGTGCTGAATCAAGCGTGGAATTAACATTTGCCCAACAGATGCTATGAGGCAATCAGAGGTCAAATATTCTATTCTTGGAGATATACTGACATCTACAGGCCATCTGAGAAGGAATTTACCCCAAGCGGCAAACAATGATTCTACAAAATGTTACAATCTGATTGGCTGGGACAATCTTCAAGGTGTGGCTAGGATAATTAGGCAACATTTACTGGTCTTAGGCAGAATTATTAGTGGCAAGGGAAATAGGCAAGCTAGGATACACTATGACATAATAATACTGCTATATAAGGTATGTAATGGATTACTGTATCAGATCCACATTTGTGCTACTATACTCTATGTGCATCTATCAAGCTTGATAATAAATCGAAATCTGATTGAAGCGCTGAGATTTTGTGGTCTTCCTTTAGTGGCTGAACTGTGTGGTGAGAAAGTCTGGGACAATCTTTTCTTGAAGAATCCCCCAAAATACGGCACCTGATGTGACAGTTACCAAAGCCCTGGAGGGATTGACCGCCCTGTCAAATGAACTAGCAGAAAATCCAGGGATGGAAAACCCATTCACTAGCTGGCTTCAGTTGTTATTTAGAAGATGGAGAGGCATAGCCCTCCCTGGGATGACTTCAATCGGTGTCATGCGTGCCATTTTTGTCACTGGTTGTTGTGTGATTTTCTGCACAGGGGGATACAGAAATGGATTGACATGACCATCACACAGAAAGAATACCTATATGAAACTTTGTAATTCTAGGCCGCACGCTTGCTTAAGGACCTGGAAGAAGAGGAATATGAGAATCATGCCTAAAATCAAGGCCCATCCCAATGAAGGACATACTCAAACCCTATATGGACAAGCATAGTCCGGAACTTTGGGCTACCCTGGAAGACAAGATTCCCTATCACATTCCTGAACTGATACCTATATGTTTTTCTTTGCCTATATATATGTATATATAATTAACATTGTTGCTTACTTACTGTGACAGATCCATCTGTATAGATAAAGTATTAAACGTGTATGTACCCCTAGACATGGATATATCCCTTACAATGTCACCCCATGCATGATGTTTATACTCATTTTAATGAGAATCAGGTGATAGAGTCAATGTGATGTGTGAGTGGCATGAGCGGTGAGTCACTGGTGCCAGATGGTTGGAGGGCAAAGGTTATCTAATATGCACAGCAGTAGGTCAGACATACAGGCACCAACTATATGGCCTGTCTACAGGGTTTCTCTGCCCCAGAACCAGGGGCAGAGAGAGACAGAGAGACATGTTCTCCCTTCCCCTACCTGTGCAAGAATGAATTAGGTTGACGCCCCTAAAGGCGGCCCTGGGGGAGGAGACTAAAAGTTCCCACGGATTAGCTCCGTCCGATTAGACAGAGGTAATTAGCTGATTCTAAGAGTTACTCCATTGGCCCAGAGGGGGATGGGGGTTTGGCTAAAGGTAGCCACTCCCTATAATGTGTTATGCAAGGTCTTAAATAAGATGAACCGATTCAATAAAGTGTTCTTAATTTTCATCACAACTTGAGTAAAGATGTATTACTTACCAAAGGACACATGCTGGTAGTAAAGTTCGTCAGACTTATTATCCAGGCTGCCCAGCTCACACTACCCACATGCTGGGACATATAGGTCTTTGTACCTTAACACTGGTGGCTAGTGACGGGATGACCCTCATCGCCCAGAGAGACAACTATATCCAAGATTAATGGAAAGACAATACCAAGGGCTGAAAAGAGCTACCCTTAAAGACCTACTGGAACAAAGAGGCAGACAAGCCAGTAATCTCAAAAAAGGTGAGATTATTGTACTGCTAAATGAAATGGATGAAGGAACCAATGGGCCCAGCACAGCTGACAGAACACCCGAAGAGGCAAGCTTTGACCGGACGGTAAGAATCAGACTGGCTCATTATGGTCCCAACCCGTCTCCAGAGATCATCAGCCAGGTCATGGACGCTGTAGATGCCAACCTGTGACGCCAAAGCGGTGCTGCAGCAGCTCCAGTTCTAGCATCCCCGGTGGAGAAAAGGAAGGTACCGTTTGCAGCTTTTAAATCCTTCATTGAAACAGAAGGGGAGATTGATGATACCTTTCTGATTTTGAGCGGCAATGTGCGCTACACAAGGTACCCGCAGAAGACTGGGTTACTATATTGTCCGGAAAGCTATCCGGCTGGGCTAGTGATGCTTTTCGGGCCATTCCTGGTGAGGAGATCGGGGATTATGTGGCTGTAAAGGAAGCTTTGCTCTCCCGGTATGCCGTTACACCGGAGGCATACCGGAGGCAAGTCAGAGACACTGCCAAACTAACTGGGGATTCCTACGTCGAATGGGCATGTAAAGTACACCACACAGCCGCTCACTGTATGGCGGGGTGTCAAGCCGTATCCGGGGAAGAGGTGCTGCAGATGTTCCTGCTGGAACATTGTTTTGAGAAATTATCCCCAGGCGTCAGAGAGTGGGTAAGGGACCGTAAACCCTCCACCCTGCATGAAGCAGCCCGCCTGGCAGATGAGTACACAGATGCCCGTAAACTGGACAGTGCTATTGTTAAGACTCCTGCCAGAGTGGAGTACCGACCAGCAGCACCCCCTCCAGCTAATAATTACCGTCAGCCGCCCTGGCCTAATTCACGGGACTATTCAATGCCCATCCGGTGTTTTGGGTGCAAGCAGCTGGGGCACAAATGACCAGCGTGCCCGCTGAATACCGCTAACCAGGCCCAGTCTTGGAGGAGACCCACCAGCGGAAACCAGTGCAACCCTCCGCCTGCTGCCCACTGCATAGAGGAGGAGTAATGTTGGGGCGTCCTGCACGAGGCAGACCCCGTCCAAGCTGCCCACCGGGATAACCGACAACAACACTGGCAACTCGTCAAAGTGAACGGGATGGAGGTCAGTGGTCTGCGTGATACCGGTGCAACCATGACATTGCTCCAAAAGCACTTGGTGTCTGAGAACCAACACACCGGAGACAAGGTGGCTATAAGAGTAGCTGGAGGCGCTGTGTTTCGCCTACCCGTTGCCCGGATACATTTGGATTGGGGACGCTCGACATGTGAATGTGGGGATCATGAGGGATTTACTAGCTGACGTCCTCCTTGGAAATGACCTGGCCCCTCTTATCTCCGCATACGCTCCCATGGGTCCCGCGGAAGTTAATGCTGTGACGACCTGGGCCCAGACCCGTGCCGCCGAGACCGGCCCACCTGCTGCTGAGACCCAGGCAAGACTCTCTACCCCAACTTGCACCTTAGATCAGACCCCCTTAGGCTGGGATATCCCAGAGAGCTTTGCGCGGCCCGTGACAGGAAGCGGCAGTATGTCAAGCTGGGAGCGGGAGGCTGCGCGGGCCGGGTCCGGGGACGGGCGGATCTATGTTGGGAACCTTCTGGCCGACGTGTGGGAGAAGGAGCTGGAGGAGCTGTTCCACCTGTACGGCCGGATCCGGATCGTCGAGCTTAAGAGCCGCGGCGGAAGCAGCAGCTCTCCATTTGCGTTCATCAGCTTCCAGGACCCGCGGGATGCAGAGGATGCAGTATTTGGTCGGAATGGATATGACTTTGGCTCATGTCGTCTAAGGGTTGAGTTCCCAAGGCCTTCGGGGTGATGGTGGTGGTAGCGGCGGTGGAAGTGGTGGTGGTTATGGAGCACCACGGGGAAGGAATGGACCTCCCTCTCGACGATCTGAATTCAGAGTCCTTGTCTCAGGTCTTCCCCCATCAGGTAGTTGGCAGGATCTAAAGGACCACATGCGGGAAGCTGGTGACGTCTGTTATGCAATTACAAAGATGGAATGGGAATTGTTGAATTTATCCGGAAGGAAGACATGGAATATGCTTTGAGAAAACTGGACGACACTAAATTCCGGTCTCATGAGGGTGAAACTTCTTATATCCGGGTTTGCCCCGAAAGAAATGCCAGCTACTCGAGATCAAGATCCCGCTCTAGAGGGCGTGACTCCCCATATCAAAGCCGCTGTTCTCCCTCTCCTTTCTGACCGTATTGAGGCAGTGGCTAACTGGCCCACACCTATCACGAAGACCCAGGTGCTAGCCTTCTCGGGGACAGCAGGATACTACCGATGTTTTGTCCCGAACTACAGTACTATTGCCAAGCCCCTGACTGACCTGACGAAAAATAATTTACCTAAGCAGGTCCTGTCGTCTCCAGCTTGTGAAGCCGCGTTTCAGGCACTGAAGCAGGCTCTTGTGAATGCCCCTGTCCTGGCTGCTCCAGTCCCTAACAAACGTTTTCTTGTTCACACAGATGCTTCCATGTATGGACTGGGGGCTGTGCTGAGCCAGGTCGGGGAAGATGGAGGAGAGCACCCTGTCGCATATCTCAGCAGAAAGTTATTACCTCGGGAAGTGAGCTATGCGGCAGTGGAGAAGGAGTGTTTAGCCCTGGTCTGGGCATTAAAGAAGTTGAGCCCCTATTTATACGGACAGGAATTTTCCCTTATAACGGACCACAATCCCCTTGTCTGGCTTAACTGGGTCTCAGGAGACAATGGTAGACTGCTGCAGTGGAGTTTAGCCCTACAACCTTATAACTTCACCATCAGCTACCGACCCGGTAAGCAGAACGGGAATGCTGATGGATTGTCCCGGCAAACGGACATCCCTACCACCTCCTAGTCCGGTCATCCCCAAGTTGACCCGCCAAAGGGTCAAGCTGGGTCTGCCGGAGTGTCCCACATGGAGGGAGCCGTGTGACAGATCCATCTGTATAGATAAAGTATTAAACGTGTATGTACCCCTAGACATGGATATATCCCTTACAATGTCCCCCCATGCATGATGTTTATACTCATTTTAATGAGAATCAGGTGACTGTCACTGGTGCCAGATGGTCGGAGGGCAAAGGTTATCTAACATGCACAGCAGTAGGTCAGACATACAGGCACCAACTATATGGCCTGTCTACAGGGTTTCTCTGCCCCAGAACCAGGGGCAGAGAGAGACAGAGAGACATGTTCTCCCTTCCCCTACCTGTGCAAGAATGAATGAGGTTGACGCCCTAAAGGCGGCCCTGGGGGAAGAGACTAAAAGTTCCCACGGATTAGCCCCGTCCGATTAGACAGAGTTAATTAGCTAATTCTAAGATTTACTCCATTGGCCCAGAGGGGGATGGGGGTTTGGCTAAAGGTAGCCACTCCCTATAATATGTTATCCAAGGTTTTTAATAAGTTGAACCAATTCAATAAAGTGTTCTTAATTTTCATCACAACTTGAGTAAAGCTGTATTATTGACCAAAGGACACATGCTGGTAGTAAAGATCGTCAGACTTACTATCCAGGCTGCCCAGCGCACACTACCCAAATGCTGGGACATATAGGTCGTTGTACCTTAACACTTACATACATATAACTATATCCCTTACATATTCATGTATTATAATGGTGTGTTTTTAATTATAAAAAGAGAGGAATGTGGGGGAAAATTCACATATGCCTAGAACTTATTTACAGAATGTTCTAAAGTTAATTTTGTCTATTCTTTGAAAGTGCTGATATTGCAGAAATAACTTTTATTCACAGCTGCAACTGATAATTGCTACTGCTTTTTCTGTGTCCTTGAATTGGAGCAAGCAGGAGTCTGCACGTACACTTTATGGCATAAATTGTGTAAGAAATGATCATTAAATCGATATACATGAGTGGTTCATTGTCTCTCGCCTGGTACCAGGGTATCCCTTTGTGTGCTGTGTTCTTTTCTTCTGCAGGGTACAATTTCCCTTACAATTACACAAGGTCACTGAAATACACAGAGGTTAATCTACATTTTCATACAGACACTTGCATACAAACAGATGAAACACACAAATATATGAGCACACAAGAAATACATAGATTCACACATCAATATCAACACATGGGCACCCAGACATAGACACAGAAAGAGATACACAGACATGCCAAAAATGCTAATCTCATCCTGGTGATTGTATTAACGATAACCCTTTGCTGTAATCTTGAAGTGTATGTACAAGGATTATCTATGCAACTACAGTCTTGGGCATTTGGACGATGCAATAGTCTGCAGAATATCTAATATGTTTTTTTTACAACAATTCCTATAACATGAAACATAATACATAAACCAACATATATATATTTATATATATATATATATATATATATATATATACAGTATACCAGTGTAATCATATTTTAACCATAAGCACTAAGAAATACATAACCATAATAATACAAACATGGTAACTCTGACCAGTCAGGTCCAGGCCATAATAACAGTCCAGTCAGGCCCTTCTTTCTAGTAGAGACTGGGAAGCTATCATGCCGGAAAGCATTTCAGCTACAGCCTGGCACTCTGAGGTCTAAGCCATGGCACAGCCCAACAATGTCCAGGGTCCAAGAACCCAGTCCCAACTGGTTTGCAGGAAGCATCCATAGTCCTACCCTCCCTTTCTGTGGCTCAATCCTGCGGTTGCACTGGGGGCTTACCAGGTTACTCAACCTCTCCAACCCCCTAGTAAAAATCAATCCAAGTTATAAACTTGGTGGCTTTCTGGGCACCCCGCTTCCTCCTGTCCAGGGTGAATTCTCCCTCCTTCCCCGTGGTGTAGTGATCTTTCCAAGCCCCTGGGGAAACATATAAGACCACTGGCCTGGAGGACCCTTCAAGGCAGTCTAGAGGAAACAGTACATCCAGGCTAGTAGGTCCAGCAACAACTTGGCAGGGTCCTTCCCCCGCAACACTCTCCTTCCAGGCAAGGGAGACCTCCTGACAAGCTGATTCTGGGATGGTACCAGGTATCCTTGGTAAAATAGAAGACTCCAATTTCCCCCTTGCCAATGATCCCAGCCAGTGGCCCCTCCTTTCCAGTGATAGAGGCAAACAACAGTGTATTTGGGCCGCTGCAGGGAGGCCAGGGGACAAACCACACACTGGGGTATCCTCTGGAAATCCATGAAAACTGGCCCATCCAGTGGTGAACAAATCTGGGTTAATCCTGGGGCCTCCCCCTCCCCAGCCAAGCCAGTACAAACAGCTGACTGGTGTTATTTACAACAGTCCATGGGCCTAGGGGACCACAAGTGGTCACCTTTCTTCCCCTCACCATGTCTGCTACTTCCTCTGTCCAGTGTTTGAGTCCCGGGGAATTTAATGGGCTTTCTGGCTTACCCAATTCAAGTGGCCCCAGGGGCCAAGCCAGTTCCAGTAACTGCTCATCAGGGATTATCCCTATTCCAACCCCAAAAGCCAGGGCCAATGCCCCTTCCTTACCCCTCGATTAGGGAAAACATTATTCTCGTGCATCCCATAAAACAATAGTTCCACTAAGGACTATACCTGTCGCATCTGCCAGTCTGTACTCCTCCTGATGGCCTTGTCTGGGATCTCTACTCCTTGGGGCTGCATTGTACTCACAGCACCCTTCTTCTGAAACCACCGTCTGGGCACAGCTCTCACCTTCTTCTGGATCCTTGCGTAAAATCTCTTGGCTCTCTCCATCTTATTCTGCCTGGCATGTGGATGCATGCAGTCCTTGAGTACTGGCTGTTACTGCCACTTGCACAGTCTGAAGAGCAGGGCTGCTTGCCGTTTCTGCTCCAGGGTCTGTGGCTGGCTCCTGGACAATGGATATCCAAAGATCCTCCCCACTAAGCTTACAGTTCATTGGCAGGGCCCAGTGCTCATTTGGTTCTTCCCCTGGGCCTGGCACTGCTATGGTAAGGCCCTGTCCCCATGACTCTAACTGGGTGAGGCTCAGCCCCCTAAAGATAGGGACTAGTTCTTCCTTCTCCAGGTCAAGCCACTGCATCAAAGCAGCTTTGCTAATTTTACCATCCATGAGGCCAAAATTCTCCCCACAGTCCATGTCACCCTCTCCCTGGACCTCTTGACAATTTTGATGGTCCTCTGAGGGCAAATCCACTGTTGTCCCAAAGTCTAAACAGTTTCCCTCTGACCCAGATGTGGAAAAAAATAGCTGGGCTCCCTTTGTCTCTGGAAGGTGACTCTCCTCCATGCCTGACTAGCAGGACTCCTCCTGTTTGGCCAAAACCCCTCTAGGGATGCTTCATCCAGTAGGGCCAGATAGCCTGCTTCCAGTTGAAATTCCTGCCGGATCAATGGCATCAGTGAAAACGACTATTGGGCTACTGTTAGGTATTTTAATTTCTTCATTATGAAATAATTAGCTAAGAATATCATGATTATAAAAAGTATATCAGCTTGTTTTTTCTCTTGTATCTTACTAGAATGTTTAAGTGCGTCATCTGTAGACATGTTTAAGGTAATGTTCCTTAAAACATCTGTTTCCTGTTTCCTGTCTTTTGTTTCAGCAACTAATGAGACAAAATATCTATAGGAAGTCGTGATTAGATAAAGATTGTTTTGCTGAGTTAGACAGAAAAAGACACTTGCTTGCAAATGTGAATTTAACCCTATTTTCAACTATGCTATTAGCTGTGACGTGTGTTATGCTATATAAGGTTCTGCCACCCAAATAAACTCAGAGATTATTCTGATGACACTCTGACTTCTGTGCATTATTTTCTCTCATTATATCTTGGTACCCAGGTATAATATATACACACATCAGAATACATGATTACTCACTAATCTGATCCTATCAGCTACCCCAGAGAGTTACAACGTCTCTTGAGCACATCCATTGTAAGCTGCGCAGTCCCCACCCCACAATTCAGAGGGCCATATGCCAGCTCCCAGGGTGCTTCCATCAGGCCTACTGACAAATAGAGGACTAGTATGCAGCCTGGATGGGAGAGCTTGGAATCCCTAGTGTGGAGCTCTAAGTCACTTTTCTGCACCATCAGGTCCTCAAGCCATTCAATTAGCTTGTGACTGGCCCATAGTACCCGAAACGCAATTCATTGGTGTAGAAGCGCCGTTTCTTGACAGTCCATTCCAAGGACAAAAAAATGTTCTGTCTCCACTGGGGATAATCATTCCCCATCCACAGGAACTGGGAAAGGACCATTACATACACCTCTCCTCTCTCACTGTCCAAGAACAGTCCTCTGCTGATCCATGCTTAAATGTGAAAGCATTTCCTCTGGTCTCAGCTCCATCATGTCCTTGTAAATTGCCATCTTACTATATTCCACAAAGGTCCCATGACTGCCGGCCAATTGTCATGATCTGCTACTTCAATTGGATTTGGTAAGAACCTGGTACAAACCTATCCAGCAGAATCGTGCGGTCCTTGTACATCTCTGGTAGCAGAAGATGGACCAAACACAGGAACCACACCCAGGAGATTGCTTTCGCAGACCAGGATCTCAGGAACACCATATAATCCCTTGGAATTAGGATTAATTCACAGACTGACACTTACACCTTGTTTAAGTAAGTACAGACACAACTGCCATACCTTTATTAATTGTGACATTTTATAGAATTTTCTGGCACACAGGCTGGCCAATCATAGTAAGCCCATCCCTAAATAATAGGCTGCCCCTGCTTACTGGGAACCCCTGTACATCTGATGAGATCAGGGCTTTAATCTTATTCTGATGATTATATTTAGGTGAGTGACCAAACAACACTCCAACATAATAGTCTGCTCCTGCTCACTAGGAAACCCTGTACATCTGATCAGCTCAGGCTCCTAATCTCATCCTGGTGATTGTATTAATGATAACCCTTTGCAGTAATCTTGAAGTGTGTATGAGACTACGGTCTTGGGCATTTGGCCGATGCAATAGCCTGCAGAATATCTAATATGTTTTTTTGCAACAATTCCTATAACATGAAACATAATACATAAACCAACATACCTACAGTATAATAGAGTAATCATATTTTAACCATAAACACTAAGAAATACATAACCATAATAATAAAATCAGGGTAACTCTGGCCAGTCAGGCCCAGACCATGGTGTAAAACAGTCCAGTCAAGCCCTGGGCATGACACACACTCATAGTCCAACCTGAACTCATCCAGAAAAACAATAGCGATAGCAAATGAATCTCTTTTTTTTTTTTTTTTTTTTTTTATTTTGCGAAAAATTCAATACAAAAAATCTAAATTGTATATAAATACATAATTCTATAGTCGCTTACAACATCGAAACATTGCATTACATTAATAAAAATATCATTCATCCTCATTCACTCCTCCTTCAAACATAGCTTATTTGGTCTATAAATTTATTGTTTCTTGTTTCTGGTCCCATATTTTCCATTTAATAGGATCTACTTTAATTAAACCTTTCTGTACATAGTTTACTTCCAATTCTCTGAAATATTTTATTCTCCAAATGATGTCAGCAAAGAGGGGAGGTGACTTCGTTTTCCAATTGCTAATTATTAAATTTTTCGCAATTGAAAAAATCATTGTAGCGAATGCTTTTCCCTCTAAGGTTGCCTCACTTGGAAAGATGTGTAGCAGGCTACATTCTGCCCTAAAAGGGAATTGGAACTCAACCAACTTGCTCAAAAATTCATAACAACTATCCCAGAAGGGTTTTAACTTAGGGCAATCCCATAATATATGCGGTAGATGAGCTGCACTACCGCATTCTCTCCAGCACATTCTATCCAAAGGGGAGTGTGAGATGTGTGCAGTTTTAATAGGGGTAATATACCAATTGTTTATAACTTTAAAAAACATTTCTCTATATGCTGTTTGTTTAATAAATCTATTTGTGATTTTCAGAGATGTTTCCCAGTCTGTTTCGTTTATTTCTAAATTTAAGTTTAACTCCCATTGTCTCATCCCCCTGGTTTTGAAATGTTTACCAGACGATCTTATAATGTTAAAACATTTGGATATCAGATGTTTTTTCTCCGATTTTAGGAGAATATTTTCCATAGGGTTTAAATCTTTCCTATTTTGTGAGTGTGTCTTAATTATTTCACAAGTAGCTCTATATGCTTCATATGCTAACCATCCTTCTCCTAAAATGTTAAACTTTTTTTTAATCTGCTCAAAAGGTGCTATTAAACCATTAATAACAGTATCCCCTATAGATATTAATCCCTTACTATTCCAATCTTTAATAGTTCTTGACATATTTGGATGTACAAACGATATCACTGGAGTGATCAAACTACCCCTAGGGATAAGTTTGTATTTGTTATTAATCTGTCTCCAGTTTTTTAAGATTTCTCTCATAACCGATGATCCTACTGCAAGATCCTTATACAACGGTTTTACAGCATAAACCAAGGCTGATAAATGGTGATTTGGGGTTAAAGTTTTTTCTATTTGTATCCATGGTAATTTGTGTGCTGTTTCAAGCCATTTCAAAGCATGAACTATACAATTTGCTTCTTGGTATGGTTGCAATAGGGGATATGAAATACCTCCTTTCAAGAAGCTCCTTCCCATAGTGGTTTTTTTTAACCTTATGTGTTTAGACTGATGAATAAATACGTCAATTACGCGTTGCAGTTTTTTAATCCAACCTCTAGGAATCTTAAAGGGAATGCACATTAAGATGTAATTGACTCTGGGGAGTAGCATCATTTTAACTACCGCCAATTTCCCAGAGAAAGAAAATCTATCTTTTCGCCAGTTACCTATAATCTTTTGGAACTTAAAATATAAGTCTTTATAGTTTCTATCCACCATTTTCTGCATATTTCCCAAAAATATGATTCCTAGATGTTTAAATGCTTTTGAGTTCCACGATAGCAAATGAATCTCAACGGAACCAGTTGAAGAAAATGTTAGCGAGATTGTTGCTTTGTCTCCATCCTGTGGCAGTTTTTTGAATTACATTGATATTTAATTAGCATTATTTGTTCATACAATTAAGTATATGCTGTTTCCTTTTGATATTTATATTGTATATGCACTATTTATGTGGCAGTCTGTGTTTTTTTTTCTTTGTATGAAAAACATATTCTTGTTTGCAGGTGAGAGTTACTGGGATAGGGTTTACGGTTGGGGCTTGCGGTTAACGGTTAGGGTTTACGGATAAAGATTATGGGTTAGAGTTAGTAACACTAGTATTGATTACATCTCACAAAGTTTGTTGTTGAGTTTGTCTCCATCCTGTGGCAGTTTTTGGAATTACATTGATATTTAATTTTCATTATTTAATCATACACTTAGTATATGTTTGCTGATTAATATGTTTTGGAAATCTGCAGTATGTCATTTATATTGCACATGCATTATTTTATGTCCAATTTGTGTTTTCCTTGTATTAAATTCTTATTTTTTGCAAGTTACAGTTATGGGGTAAGGGTTTGGGGGTAGAAAGGCAATAGTATAGATTGCTATTGGATCTAAACTGGA
>JAPZIH010000739.1:153362-188362 GCA_027410445.1 Discoglossus pictus
CTTGGGTCTCTCTTCCCCTCCTCCTCCTCCTCCTCTACTCCTTACCCCGGGTCTCTCTTCCCCTCCTCCTCTCCTTACCCAGTGTCTCTCTTCCCCTCCTCCTCTTCTCCTTGCCCTTGGTCTCTCTTCCCTTCCTCCTCTCCTTATCCTGGGTCTCTCTACCCCTCCTCCTCTCACTACCCTGTGTCTCTTTTCACCTCCTCCTCTCCTTCCCCTGTCTCTCTCTCTTCCTCCTCCTCCTCTTCTCCCTCCCCTGAGTCTCTCTTCCCCTCCTCCTCTTCCCCTCCTCCTCTCCCTCACCTGTGTCTCTCTTCCCCTCCTCCTCTTCCCCTCCCCTCCCCTGGGTCTCTCTTCCCTTCCTCCTCTTCCCCTCCTCCTATCCCTCCCCTGGGTCTCTCTTACCCCTCCTCCTCTTCTCCTTACCCTGTGTCTCTCTTCCCCTCCTCCTCTCCCTCCCCTGGGTCTCTCTTCCCCTCCTCCTCTTCCCCTCCTCCTCCTCTCCCTCCCCTGGGTCTCTCTTCTCCCTCCTCTTCTCCTTACCCTGGGTCTCTCTTCCCCTCCTCCTCTTCCCCTCCTCCTCTCCCTCCCCTGTGTCTCTCTTCTCCTTACCCTGGGTCTCTCTTCCCCTCCTTCTCTTCCCCTCCTCCTCTCCCTCCCCTGTGTCTCTCTTCCCCTCCTCTTCTCCCTCCCCTGTGTCTCTCTTCCCCCTCCTCCTCTTCTCCTTACCCTGGGTCTCTCTCTTCCCCTCCTCCTCTTTCCCTCCTCCTCTTCCCCTCCTCCTCTTCCCCTCCACCTCTTCCCCTCCTCCTCTCCCTCCCCTGTGTCTCTCTTCCCCTCCTCCTCTCCTTCCACTGGGTCTCTCTTCCCATCCTCCTCATCCCCTCCTCCTCCTCTCCCTCCCCATGGTATCTCTTCCCCTCCTCCTCTTCCTCTCCTCCTCTCCCTCCCCTGGGTCTTTCTTCCCCTCCTCCTCTTCCGCTCCTCCTCCTCTCCCTCCCCATGGTATCTCTTTTCCCTCCTCCTCTTCCCCTCCTCCTCTCCCTCCCCTGGGTCTCTCTTCCCCCTCCTCCTCTTCTCCTTACCCTGGGTCTCTCTTCCCCTGCTCCTCTTCCCCTCCTCCTTTCCCTCCCCTGTGTCTCTCTTTCCCTCCTCCTCTCCTTCCCCTGTGTCTCTCTTCCCCTCCTTCACTTCCTATCCTGTGTCTCTCTCCTCCTCCTCCTCTCCTTACCCTGTGTCTCTCTTCCCCTCCTCCTTCCCCCTGTGTCTCTCTTCCCCTCCTCCTCCTCCTCTTCTCCTTACCCTGGGTCTCTCTTCCCCTTCTCCTCCTCCTCCTCTTCTCCTTACCCTGGGTCTCTCTTCCTCTGTTCCTCTTCCCCTCCTGCTCTCCCTCCCCTGTGTCTCTCTTCCCCTCCTCCTCTCCCTCCCTTGTGTCTCTCTTCCCCTCCTCCTCTCCCTCCCCTATGTCTCTCTTCCCCTCCTCCTCTTCCCCTCCTCCTCTCCCTCCCCTGTGTCTCTCTTCCCCTCCTCCTCTTCCCCTCCTCCTCTCCCTCCCCTGTGTCTCTCTTCCCCTCCTCCTCTTCCCCTCCTCCTCTCCCTCCCTCCTCCTCTTCCCCTCCTCCTCTCCCTCCCCTGTGTCTCTCTCTTCCTCCTCCTCCTCTTCTCCTTACCCTGGGTCTCTCTTCCCCTCCTCCTCTCCCTCCCCTGGGTCTCTCTTCCCCTCCTCCTCTTCCCCTCCTCCTCTCCCTCACCTGTGTCTCTCTTCCCCTCCTCCTATTCCCCTCCTCCTCTCCCTCCCCTGGGTCTCTCTTCCCCCTCCTCTTCTCCTTACCCTGGGTCTCTCTTCCCATCCTCCTCTTCTCCTCTTCCTCTCCCTTCCCTGTGTCTCTCTTCCCCTCCTCCTCTTCCCCTCCTCCTCTCCCTCCCCTGGGTCTCTCTTCCCCTCCTCCTCTTCCCCTCCTCCTCTCCCTCCCCTGGGTCTCTCTTCCCCCTCCTCTTCTCCTTACCCTGGGTCTCTCTTCCCCTCCTCCTCTTCCCCTCCTCCTCTTCCCCTCCTCCTCTTCCCTTCCTCCTCTCCCTCCCCTGTGTCTCTCTTCTCCTTACCCTGGATCTCTCTTCCCCTCCTCCTCTTTCCCTCCTCCTCTTCCTCCCCTGTGTCTCTCTTCCCCTCCTCTTCTCCCTCCCCTGTGTCTCTCTTCCCCCTCCTCCTCTTCTCCTTACCCTGGGTCTCTTTCTTCCCCTCCTCCTCTTCCCCTCCTCCTCTTCCCCTCCTCCTCTTCCCCTCCTCCTCTTCTCCTCCTCCTCTTCCCCTCCTCCTCTCCCTCCCCTGTGTCTCTCTTCCCCTCCTCTTCCCCTCCTCCTCTCCCTCCCCTGTGTCTCTCTTCCCCTCCTCCTCTTCCCCTCCTCCTCTCCCTCCCCTGGGTCTCTCTTTTCCTCCTCCTCTTCCCCTCCTCCTCTCCCTCCCCTGTGTCTCTCTCTTCCTCCTCCTCCTCCTCTCCTTACCCTGGGTCTCTCTTCCCCTCCTCCTCTCCCTCCCCTGGGTCTCTCTTCCCCTCCTCCTCTCCCTCCCCTGGGTCTCTCTTCCCCTCCTCCTCTTCCCCTCCTCCTCTCCCTCACCTGTGTCTCTCTTCCTCTCCTCCTCTTCCCCTCCTCCTCTTCCCCTCCTCCTCTTCCCCTCCTCCTCTTCCCCTCCTCCTCTCCCTCACCTGTGTCTCTCTTCCCCTCCTCCTATTCCCCTCCTCCTCTCCCTCCCCTGGGTCTCTCTTCCCCCTCCTCTTCTCCTTACCCTGGGTCTCTCTTCCCATCCTCCTCTTCTCCTCTTCATCTCCCTTCCCTGTGTCTCTCTTCCCCTCCTCCTATCCCTCCCCTGGGTCTCTCTTCCCCCTCCTCTTCTCCTTACCCTGGGTCTCTCTTCCCCTCCTCCTCTTCCCCTCCTCCGCTTCCCCTCCTCCTCTTCCCCTCCTCCTCTCCCTCCCCTGTGTCTCTCTTCTCCTTACCCTGGGTCTCTCTTCCCCTCCTCCTCTTCCCCTCCTCCTCTCCTTACCCTGTTTCTCTCTTCTCCTCCTCCTCCTCTCCTTACCCTGTGTCTCTCTTCCCCTCCTCCTTACACTGTGTCTCTCTTCCCCTCCTCCTCCTCTTCGCCTTACCCTGGGTCTCTCTTCCCCTCCTCCTCCTCTTCTCCTTACCCTGGGTCTCTCTTCCCCTCATCCTCCTCCTCCTCTTCTCCTTACCCTGGGTCTCTCTTCCCCTCCTCATCCTCCTCCACTTCTCCTTTCCCTGGGTCTCTCTTCTCCTCCTCATCCTCCTCCTCTTCTCCTTACCCTGGGTCTCTCTTCCTTTCCTCCTCCTCCTCCTCTACTCCTTACCCCGGGTCTCTCTTCCCCTCCCCCTCTCCTTCCCCTGTGTCTCTCTTCCCCTCCTCCTTCCCCTGTGTCTCTCTTCCCCTGTGTCTCTCTTCCCCTCCTCCTCTCCTTCCCCTGTGTCTCTCTTCCCCCTCCTCCTCTCCTTCCCCTGTGTCTCTCTTCCCCCACCTCCTTTCCTTAACCTGTGTCTCTCTTCCCCTCCTCCTCTCCTTACCCTGTGTCTCTCTTCCCCTCCTCCTCTCCTTCCCCTGAGTCTCTCTTCCCCACCTCCTTTCCTTAACCTGTGTCTCTCTTCCCCTCCTCCTCTCCTTACCCTGTGTCTCTCTTCCCCTCCTCCTCTTCCCCTCCTCCTCTCCCTCACCTGTGTCTCTCTTCCCCTCCTCCTCTTCCCCTCCTCCTCTTCCCCTCCTCCTCTCCCTCCCCTGGGTCTCTCTTCCCCCTCCTCTTCTCCTTACCCTGGGTCTCTCTTCCCTTCCTCCTCTTCTCCTCTTCCTCTCCCTTCCCTGTGTCTCTCTTCCCCTCCTCCTCTCCCTCCCCTGGGTCTCTCTTCCCCTCCTCCTCTTCCCCTCCTCCTCTCCCTCCCCTGGGTCTCTCTTCCCCCTCCTCTTCTCCTTACCCTGGGTCTTCTCCTTACCCTGGGAATCTCTAATTTCTAGAGATTCTATTCTTTTGAGAATGATTGACAAATAAAACACACCAATAAGATTTATGAATTAACATATATTTCTGTGCACAAAAACAAATAATCATACAAGAACGTGTGGGAAAACAAAGTAACACAAAAACAATTAATCACAAATGTAAAGTTTTATGAAATATAAACAAAATATATCCTATATATTTATATATAAGCACAATTAGTTGATATTTAATGGCTGGCTCCTACAAAAAGAAAACACCTAAATTATTTTTAACCCTTCAAGAGGAAAGAAAAACAGCTAACATTTCCCCAGTATCCAGAAAGAACAAAACATTAATTTAAATATATATATATATATATATATATATATATATATATATATATATATATATATTTACATATATATATATATCCACATATCATCGGTATACAGTAAGAACGAAAACAGTAATTAATATTTTTACCCCAATATATATATATATATCATCAGTATAGAGGGAGAAAGAAAAAGAATTAGTAATCAATCAGACATGCAATATAATTACCCTGCATGGATCAAAAATATTGAGAGGTATAGTTACCACCTATGGTCTACTGGTCACCTTAGAACCTCTCTGTGTGGGATCTCTATGTCCCATCTCCTTCTGCCATTGTGAATTTAAGCTGGTTTTTTATATGATATTTGGGCTGTCTCCCCCCCCCCCCTCCCCCCTCTATATCTTAATTGGATCTGTTGACAGAGTGGCCTGTTCTGACTTTCTCGCAATCTTAATCAATAGATCTCTTTAGTCAACTGTACTAAAGCAATGACCATTATCATTGATTATCTTCTCCACGGGTGGTGCCATGTATTTATGTGAATAGACCCCGTATATCTTGTCTATATGACAGATGTGAGAATTGCAGTTATGTGTTTTTCTCACCCCTTTGATGTGTTTCTTTTGGAATTTAACCCGGGAATGACTGACTGACCTCTTAATGACATAATATATCTACACACACACACACACACATATCTATATATATATATATATATATAAGGAAGAGATAGAAAATAATAACATAAACATAATGTATCGTAGGCCAATATGTATGACCTATTTCTTATACTCATGTCACAACGTGTAAGCACTACACTATTAACCCTAACTATACCCAACTTACCACAACCCTGGGCCTACTTAACGCTAACAGTATCTATTTAACCATAACTGGGTCTATTTGACCCCATCTAAGCCTATTTAACCCTTTCTCTTATGTATGTCTATACAGACCCTAATAAGCCTCTATTTAACCCCATCCGTCCCATAAGGGTATATTATGACCATTATGGGCCTGTTACAACCCAACATTAACCACATAAGTGCCATGAGGTTCCTCAAGGACCATCATGACACTAAGTATAAACACTACACTGCACTATACCCCCCCAATAAAACATTAAATATCAACTAAACAGCCTCTACACTAACCTATTAACACCTACACTACCTACCTACCCCCTAATAACCACCCTACTAATTACAGAATATAACAAAACCTACATTACAACCCTCTCCCCACTACAGAAAATAAAAAAAATACACAATTGAAAAGCAAATACATACAGAATATATACATTACATGACAATACAATACAAATGAAATAAAATACAATACGCTCCTATTGAAAATACATGAAATCCTATCTAAAATATATACATACCCCACTATCTAAAATACAATAAATCCTAGGGGGGGGGGGGGGTTAGACACACAGGGGAGGGAGATGCGGGGGAAGAGACACAGGGGAGGGAAAGGGGGGAAACAGACACAGGGGAGGGAGAGGGGGTAAACAGACACAGGGGAGGGGGAGACACAGGGGAGGGGGAGAAACAGGGGAGGGGGGAGAGACGCTGCGGAGGGGGGAGACACTGGGGGGGAGGAGGGACAGACACACAGGGGAGGGAGAAGAGGGGCAAAGGAGACACTGGGGAGCGAGAGGAGGGGGAGGGAAAGGAGACACTGGGGAGGGAGAGGAGACACTGGGGAGGGAGAGGAGGGGGGAAAGGAGAAATAGGGGAGGGGGGTTAGACACACAGGGGAGGGAGATGCGGGGAAAGAGACACAGGGGAGGGAAAGGGGGGAAACAGACACAGGGGAGGGAGAGGGGGTAAACAGACACAGGGGAGGGGGGAGAAACAGGGGAGGGGGAGATACGCTGTGGAGGGAGTGAGACACTGGGGGGGAGATACAAGGGAGGGGGAGGAGGGACAGATACACAGGGGAGGGAGAAGAGGGGCAAAGGAGACACTGGGGAGCGAGAGGAGGGGGGAAAGAAGACACTGGGGAGGGAGAGGAGGGGGAAAGGAGACACTGGGGAGGGAGAGGAGGGGGGGAAAGGAGACACTCAGGAGGGAGAGGAGCAGGAGAGGGAGAGGAGGGGGAAAGGAGGCATAGGATAGAGAGAGAAGAAGGGAAAGTACACACAGGCGAGGGAGAGAAGAGGGAAAAGTACACACAGGCGAGGGAGAGAAGAGGGGAAAGGAGACACAGGGGAGGGAGAGGAGGGGGGAAAGGAGAAATAGGGGAGGGGAAGGAGACACTGGGATGGGAGAGGAGCGGGAGAGGAGACACTGGGGAGGGAGAGGAGGGGGAAAGGAGAAATAGGGGAGGCGGGGTTAGACACAGGGGAGGGAGATGCGGGGGAAGAGACACAGGGGAGGGAGAGGGGGTAAACAGACACAGGGGAGGGGGAGAGATGCTGCGGAGGGGGGGAGACACTGGGGGGGAGATACAAGGGAGGGGGAGGAGGGACAGACACACAGGGGAGGGAGAAGAGGGGCAAAGGAGACACTGGGGAGGGAGAGGAGGGGGGAAAGAAGACACTGGGGAGGGAGAGGAGGGGGAAAGGGGGAACTGGGGAGGGAGAGGAGGGGGGAAAGGACACACAGGCGAGGGAGAGAAGAGGGAAAAGTACACACAGGCGAGGGAGAGAAGAGGGGAAAGGAGACACAGGGGAGGGAGAGGAGGGCGGAAAGGAGAAATAGGGGAGGGAAAGGAGACACCGGGGAGGGAGAGGAGGGGGGAAAGAAGACACAAGGGGAAAAGTAGACAGGGGGAGAGGCTTGCGGTGAGCGCCAAAGGCGCTCACATTGGGTGGCAAACAACATTGTCAACATTACAAATTTATTGCCGTCATTTTTGACTGGCAAGTCGCTAATTTATTATGATCTCATGTTACAGAAAAACTGAAAGTAAAATGTAGGATCCATCCGTACAAATGTCTGAGCCCAACACAAACAGGAGTGGGAATGTTGTACTGCTGGCTCTTAAATATCTTTCCAATTTATACTAATCTCTGTGAGGTATTAATGCCCACCCATAGTCATTACACGTTAAGGAGAACACATCCTACTACATGGATCCTCCAACTAAGATACATGTCTGTGAGACCTAGAGGTGAGATCTTCTCATTTCATTTTTGGAGACAGAGATCAGCCATTTATTACGTGTCTGTTATTTGTGTCTTTGACACATTAGAGTCCTGGGGTCAGATTGGGGTCTGTTTATTTGTACCGACCATAAAGACTTGTAACAAATCCCAGCGTGTGACCATCTCATGTTTATTTGTACTGACCATAAAGACATGTAACAAATCCCAGCGTGTGACCATCTCATGTTTATTTGTACCGACCATAAATACGTGTAACAAATCCCAGCGTGTGACCGTCTCATGTTTATTTGTACCGACCATAAATACGTGTAACAAATCCCAGCGTGTGACCTTCTCATGTTTATTTGTACCGACCATAAATACGTGTAACAAATCCCAGCGTGTGACCTTCTCATGTTTATTTGTACCGACCATAAAGATGTGTAACAAATCCCAGTGTGTGACGGTCTCATGTTTATTTGTACCGACCATAAATACGTGTAACAAATCCCAGCGTGTGACGGTCTCATGTTTATTTGTACAGATCATAAATACGTGTAACAAATCCCAGCGTGTGACGGTCTCATGTTTATTTGTACCGACCATAAAGACGTGTAACAAATCCCAACGTGTGACCGTCTCATGTTTATTTGTACCGACCATAAAGACGTGTAACAAATCCCAACGTGTGACCATCTCATGTTTATTTGTCAAGACAGTGAAAAAGTGACACCACCAGTTCTCTCAGAGTTTGACCAAGTAGAGACAAATATGAGGATTCCCCGGGGGATTAAAGAGGAGGAAATTCCTGTAAATATCAGTAAAGGTGAGTTATATCTTAAGGACAATTATCACTTCAGTCCTTATTGAGGTGTATTTATCCTTTATCTCTCATCCAAGGAGTTTTACACACATTGCAGCTCAAGACAAAGATTATTTTATACATAATGGCACAATATCTGGTCTTCTGTCCATACAAAGTAAAAACATTTTGATGTTTCTGTCTTTGTGGATCTTTCTACTAAAGGATATAAAGAGATTTTAAGACACAAACACTAGATTGATAGTAAATAATTACACTGGTGAAAGTCTATAATCTGTTCATCTATATCTGTAGGACCTTTAGATATGAAGCCTCCAGTTGTCTTCAAGGTTAAACAAGAAGATCTGAATATTAGAGATCAGCAGCAGCTGAAGGAGGAGGAGAGTCCTGGGAGTATCAGGGAAGGTAAGGAAGTAATACACAATAAGAACATTAATAATACATTCTTTAAGGGTGCACTGTCACTCAAGAACAAGTATATTTACACCTAGAATCTGTTTCTGTAGATATTTATGTTAGATAGTTGTGTAAATCTGTACAAACCCAGAGACTTCTCTCTCTTGTGACTAACAGGACCCCAAGATGCAGATCTATATCCAGAATTAATCAATGAGGACGGAGAATATGAGAGAGATGAGACGTCTATTCACCAGATGGAAACCCATTCAGATCCCTGTACAGGTGAGTGTTAATAATAATAATGTATTTGTGTCCATGCTCTGAGTGATACAGGAATATTATAGTAATATATTATAAGTAATATGTAAAACAGATCTGTATAAATATCATAATAAGCCCCCAGTGTAAGGAATTATTTATTATCTGCTATTAAGCTGTTAGCTCAGCACCTCTACATCACCTGTAAGTGACGTCCTCCTGTGTGCTCCCATCATCCCAGTGATGCACTCTATGGACTCTACACGTTCACTCACCCACTTACCTCACTCCCTACATTGGTAAATACATATCTATCTACAGGCATAAAAAGGACAGCCTACAGCAAGCAATAACTACATGTAGAAGTTGTAAAATGTAAAGTCTGTGTTTATACAGTATTTTTTTTAAATAACATTTTGCCGACCAACATATTTTGTTAAACTAAAGACGATAATTAACAATAATTGAGATTACAAAATATGTTGTATGTTTATAAGGAGTTAAATAACTTCCACTAAATTAATAGACTAAGCTAAATCCTTTTTCAACCAAATTGACCTTTTATTAACTGCAAATTGGTCTCTGTGCGCTATAATTAATTATAAAAACTATAATAGATATATACTAACTAATCATTTCCATATAGAAGTAGTTAAAGCTGTCAGAATTTACTCCTGGTGCTTTTGTTTCCAACAGATGGATACGAGATGTGGAATACCCTTGGAGAAGACCACATTCCTCACACAGGAGAAAAACCTTTTTCATGTTCTGAATGTGGGAAATGTTTCAGTCATGCCTCAAATCTTAAGAGACATAAAATGACTCACACAGGAGAAAAACCTTTTCCATGTTCTGAATGTGGGAGATGTTTCAGTCAGCTCTCAGTTCTTAATAGCCATAAGCTGACTCATACAGGAGAAAAACCTTTTTCATGTTCTCAATGTGGGAAATGTTTCAGTCAGGCCTCAAATCTTAATAGCCATAAGCTGACTCATACAGGACAAAAACCTTTTCCATGTTCTGAATGTGGGAAATGCTTCAGTCATCGCTCAGTTCTTAACAAACATAAGAGAACTCATACAGGAGAAAAACCGTTTGCATGTTCTGAGTGTGGGAAAAGTTTCTATCAGGCCTCAAATCTTAATAGCCATAAGATGACTCATACAGGAGAAAAACCTTTTGCATGTTCTGAGTGTGGGAAATGTTTCAGTCGGGCCTCACATCTTAATAGCCATAAAATGACTCATACAGATGAATAACCATTTCCATGTTCTAAATTTGCATTTTCTAAACCTTACACAAGAGGAAAAATGTGTTTCAGTCAGATTTGAAATGACACAAGAAAACTCACACAGGATAAAGACCAGTTGTATGTATTGGATGTGGGGAATGTTTTCATATGAGTCTGCCATTACACATAAACATGACCCATCATGCAATTCTACTAATATCATGTAAATGCAATTAATCAAAAACATTTAGCAAGCTCATAAAAATCTATGGATATCTGAGTTGTAAATCATGGTAATAGAACTTTTTCAGCTGCTCTTTTATTAAGTTCCACTAATGTGTCACCTGAAAGGCTCAAAAATGTCAAGCTGTCTACATATGTATACTCTGTGTATAAGGGATATAATATGTATAGCATGATAAATCTTTATGTTATAGATATTTGTAATAAATTCATGTGATTGATGAGCCCGTTGTCATTAATAATTACACCTTGTACTATACAAAACGAGATGTTTTGTGGAATAAATATAAGGTGCTGACACTTTATAATGCGTTGAAAAGACCTCTGCACTAAATGTAACTATTCAATAGTCATTATAAATGTGAAAAAAGTTACATCTAAAGTTAATTTTTTCATCAATTAATAGTTGGCTTAGATATTTCTTGATTTAAATCTCTCTCTTTTCTCTCCTAACCCCTCTCCTGCAAATCTCACTTTCCATTATCCTTTTTTCGTATCCCATCCAATCTCTCTTTTTACGTCACATTCCCGCCCTTCATCATACCTTCTATTTCTCTCTTACTTTCCTTCCTGTTTAGATCTGCCACCTCTTATTTATATAATCTGCTTCTGTTAAGTCCCTACCATTTTTGCCTTTTTTCACGCTCACGTCATGAAAGGTTCATTTGAGATCCCAATTTTCCTGAAGAAATCCCTTGACTTACCCATTTGGTTATCTTCTTCTATCTCTTTACATCACTCATTATTGAATACTTCTTTGTCTCTTCTAGAATTTTGCAAATCTTTTCCTATCACCACTACCTTTCATTTTCTTTCTTTTCTTGGCTACTTTCAAAGCCTCATCAGACAGCCATCTTCCCTTCTTAGTTTTCTTCCTTTCAGGGATATTCTTTGTTGCTGCTTTCTGTATAATGTCTCTAATTTCTGTCCAAAGTCCTTCAGACAATCTATCTACCATGTCTAGTATCTCCAATATATACACTACACTGCATATTCATAGGGTATATTATTTACTTTGTATCCGCTCATCGTATGATTTTACCTCTGTTTCTTCAGTCTGAACTTAATAACAAGCTCATGATCTGATCCACAATCCACTCCAGGTCTTATTTTTGCTTACTATACAGAGCTCCTCCATTTTTGTCTGAAAAGTATATAGTTGCTGGTGTAATAGATCTATATGAGGGCTGGACCATAAAGAAAACTAAGCAGGATAGAATTGAAGCCTTTAAATTGTGGGTTTGAAGAAAACTGCTTAGAGTCCTTTGGACTGCAAGAAGAAGAAGATCCAATCAATGAGTACTACACGAAACCAAGCAAAATGGTTCATTGGAAGACTTGATCATGAGGCTAAAACCCAAATAGTTTTGCCATATCATAAGAAGACAGAATGCCCCAGAGAAAACACTGTACACCTCCCTCTCTGTACCTGTCTCTGTGTACCTGTCTCTCTCTTTACCCATCTCTCCCTCCCTCTTTCACTTTGCTGTCTTTCTCTGAAATGCAAATGGCCGCCAGCTTCTGTTAAAATCAGGTGTTAGACCCACTCCCACTGATGTCATAGTCACGCCCCCTTGATGACGTCAGCGTTACCAACAACCTTGCAGTACGACAACTATATATATGACTAGCGAGGTGCCCGTCAAAAATGACGGCAATAAAATTTGAAGCCTGGCAATGCTGTTTGCCACACTGTGCAATGTTATGGCCCTCTGAGCACCTTCTGCACTCATCGCGAGCCACAACTTTCCTGCTTTGCAATGATCACCTTCAGTGCACATTGCACGCCTCTCCCCCTGTGTACTTTATAGGCCACGTGCTTGAGCACCTTCGGCGCTCATCACGAGCCTGTCCCCCTGTATTACCCCTGTATTACTACATTGGATTAAGTATTACTGCCTTGGGTTAAGTGTTACTGGCTTGAGTTAAATGTTACTGCCTTGTATGAAGTGTTACTTTTTTACGTTAAGTTTTAGTGCTTAGGGCTCGTATTTACGTCCTTCAACCTCGTTTTGTCTTGTTTACGTTTTTTCGGGTCGCCATTTTTTTCTTGCCTCAGTGGTTTCTGATCGTGAAAGAAGCCAAAATAGGCCTCAAATTAACGTGCAACCTCAGTCCCAGGCTCCCTGGCTCTCCCCCTGTGCTGTGTAAGTTAATTTGAGGCATATTTGTGTGTTTTTTGAGTGGTGGAGAATCAGACGTATATGGAAAAAAAATGCTTATATGAAAAAATACTAAAATAAACATTTAAATACTTACCTTGAAGTTAGCAAAATCTATTGTAATTTCTGACAGTTTCAAATCAAGGTTAAGTCCCCCTCCAATTTGTTTTGGCCAATCCGGTTAGAGAAAGATTTCAGACATAGCACATGTGATTGCTATGGCAACACCACACAACATAGCCAGAAAGCAGGGATGAGCCATATACCAGCAGTGGATAGTGATGTTGGGTTGATGACCCCAACTTAGGTGTAACGAAGGGTAGGTGTGGCAGTTGGGAGGTGCAGACTCCACTGTTGGGCCTTGTGTAGGGTCCACCGGTGTTCCCTCCTTCCTTGTTACTGGAGCCAAACAAAATATCAACAGTGTGCAGACTCCTAGCTTCAGAAACGGAAAGACTATCCGCTTTCCTTGGTGTCGATGGTGATCTGCGGCTTTTAGTTGGGCTCTGTTAACATCAGTCTTCTAAATTGGAGCTGAAGCTTCATATTAGGGATGGGGGAAAAAGTACACAATCTTCTTTATGTAACCCCAAAAATATGGGGTGATGATGGAGCCTGAAGCAATGGATAGAGGTCTCTCTCGTGTTGGTTGTTTTCAGTGGGTGTTGCGATCAACTCCTGCTAAGGTCCGTAGCTCGGTGATAGTAGTCCGCTATAGAGGGAAAGGACACATGGTACCCCACCTGATACCAGATAATTAATCTAGACTAATACTGTGTGAGTTCAAGTGACTGACATGTTTAACCACGAGCGTCATCTGGACTGTGTTCCAGAAGTCTTGCTATTCTATTTGTTTAACTGCCTGCGTCGGGGTTGAAGGACAGGTCTTGATGTGTCATCAGCAGAACAATGCTTGTTAAGGCCATGTTGTCTGATAATTTCTCCATAAAATAGAGCATTTTTAAACTGATGGAGGACATGTTGAGAAGAGTATGCGTCTAAAGAAACCCTCTGAGACCTGCCAGTGAGAAAAAGATTCCAACCAGACTAGGAAAGGGCCACTCAGGAGTTCTTCAGCCCCTTAGTAATATTTTATGGTCCACTATCTCAGAGAGGTCAAAAAAACTTAGGATTGAGTAATAACCTCTATCTCTTGTTATCATAAGATAATTACAAATAAAGCTTGGACTATTTCTGTGCTCTGCCTTGTGATTAACCGTGACTGAAATGGATCATAGAAGTAATGTTTTTGGAGATGGATTTAAAGCTACATCGCAACTACTTGTTTAATAACTTTTCCTAAATAAAGGGAAGATTTGCAACAGACCTGAAGTTTGCCCTGCCGTCTGGATCGGAAGATGTTCTTTAGATCCAATCTTATAATTGGAAAGATCCCACTGTGCAGTAAATAGTTTGTTATTTGGATAATGCGGGATCACTCGTATCAGAACAACTTGTCAGAAGATGAGTTAGGCCTGACTCAGATGGTAGAGCACAGTTGTGTAATTATCATATTGAGTAAATTCAGGCCATAAGTCCAGAGAGTTCACATGCCCTTGCTGACCTCCATAAGCCATCCATATTGGAATGCCAGCTCAAATACAGGATACTTTTTCTGTTTCCGGGCAAACTCAGTACATTGTGATTGGGACTATGTTATACTAAGCTGTAGACACCGTCTTACACTGCAGAGTCACTGGGCTGGTCTGTTTTCTGCCACCACAATTTCTCTCAACAAAAAAGGTCCTTTCATACAGATAATGATAGCTTGATAGTGAGCAGTCACAACCCCCCTCTGGATCTGGCAACCGGACCTTTATGTACTCTAGCCCTTGATCCTATAGACTAAGACTATCAGAAAAGTCATTCCTTATAAAGGACTACAACATTGTTGTTACGGGTATAGCACCCAAAATTTTTAATTTTTATGTGTTATATTCTCCAATGTTTTCCCAAGTCCCTGGTTATATGCCCTGGGCCCCCAAAAACCATTGCCACTGGGTCTCTTCAGCCCAAGGTGCTCTGGGACAATTTTGCTATGTTTGGACAGTTGCATTATGTGTACTATGTGCTTCAGAGTGTATAAAATGCATAGGGCCAAAAAAATATTTTCGGGTAGTAGTAATAGTAGTAATAAGACATTGTGGCTTTGGGTCAAAACTTGTATTAAAAACGGGAATAAATACAATAAAAATGATGCTCTGTTTACGACACATACACATGGTGTGTTTCATTTAGAGGAAAGATTTTATCATATGATATGTTTTACTTTGCCAGGACTTGGAAAGACTGTGCGATCTTTATCAGAGCCCTCAAGCTACGTGGGTAAAGCTCCTTGTCAGACAGCTTAGTGGGCAATCCGACATTGCAGAAGATTATGAAAAGGGGCTTGACCTGCATGCCATTGGACCAAAAACATGCCAAAAGCAGTTCTGCACTCCGGTGAAGTGATTAGGGGACACCTACAGTATATATATATGTTTATACATAATACCTAATCAGAATATAACACATACTTTGGTGATATCTGTGTGTACATCTACTTTATATGATACACTTGTGCGCAGTACATAACTCTTATCAGACCTTGGGGGTAATAAAAAACATTTGTATTATGTATAAAAATATGTGTACGGCCTGTAAATGAAATTGCCAAGTCATGGGTCAGATGTATTTAACTATTTCATAACTATGCCTTACAGTGGAAAATTACTGGTTTAATGCTTATATCCCAGCCAAATATCACACTAACTGGAAATAGTGCTAATTGTATATATATATATATATATATATATATATATATATGTATATATATATACGCTAAAAATGTAAGGATATTTGTATTATTAGCCACATTTTTTATGGGAATCTTGGATATAGTTATCACAAATAATACTGACATAATATCAAATGTTGAAATAGGACAACCTTTGGAAAACGTTATTATATCTAATTTGTCAAGATTCATTTAACACAGGATCGCTACCAGATGACTGGAGAAAAGCAGGGGTGATACCTATATATAAGAAGGGAGCAAGAGCAAATCCAGGGAATTATAGGCCAGTGAGCTTCACTTCTATAGTAATAAGTGCAGCTAGAAACAGGTAGCTGGGAAGAAAAAACAGAAAAATTGCCATGCAATTTATATTCTTAATGGAGCAAATCTAGGGGTATCAGATATTCAAAGGGATTTGGGAGCTTGTGGACAACCACCTAGGTAACAGCGCTCAAAGCCAAGCAGCAGCTGCAAAGGCAAATAAAATATTAGCATGTATTAAGAAGGGTATAAAAGCAAGGGAAGCAAATATAATTCTACCACTATACAAATCTCTAGTAGGCCCTCATTTGGAATATGGAGGACAATTTTGGGCACCACTTCATAAAAAGGACATTTTAGAGCTGGAAAAAGTACAGAGAAGGGCAACAAAACTAATAAGGGGAATGGAGGGGCTAAGTTATGAAGAAAGACTAACCAAATTACACTTATTATCTCTAGAAAAAAGGCGTCTAAGAGGGGATATGATTACCTTATATAAATACATCCAGGGTCAGTATAAAGATTTGTCACGGGAGCTTTTTGTGCCAACAGGTTTTCAACTGACAAGAGGACATTTGAGGTTAGAGGAAAAAAGATTTCACCTTAAACAAAGAAAAGGGTTCTTCACATTAAGGGTGGTTAATCTGTGGAATTCTCTACCAAAGGAGGTGGTGACAGGGAATTCGATAGATAACTTTAAAAGGGGACTGGATTTATTTATAATTAAGAAGGGAATTCAGGGTTATCATGGATAATCAGAGAGAGTGTATTGATCCAGGGAGGAATCCAATCACCAGTATCTGGGGTCAGGAAGGAATTTAATGTTTTCCCTTTGACACGATTTGCTAAGTTTCGCTTGTTTTTTTTTTCTGTTTGCTTCCTCTGGATTAATTAATAATAAAAAATAAAAAAAATAGTTGATTAATAATTAATTAACAACTAACTAATTAATAACTAATCCGCATATTGCAGATCAGAGGAGAACTTAAAAGTGTGAACTTGATTGACTGAAAGTCTTTTTCAACCTTAATTACTATGTAACTATGTAACTATATTGGACCTACATTGGCTCAGTAAGTAGGGCAGGATTCCATTGGGCATACATTGGCTCAGTAAGTAGGGCAGGATTCCATTGGGCATACATTGGCTCAGTAAGTAAGGCAGGATCCCATTGGACCTACATCGGCTCAGTAAGTAAGGCAGGATCCCATTGGACCTACATTGGCTAAATAAGTAAGGCAGGATCCCATTGGGCCTACATTGGCTCAGTAAGTAAGGCAGGATTCCATTGGGCCTGCATTGACTCAGTAAGTAAGGCAGGATTCCATTGGGCCTACATTGGCTCAGTAAGTTGGGCAGGATTCCATTGAATCTACATTGGCTCGGTAAGTAAGGCAGGATCCCATTGGGCCTGCATTGGCTCAGTAAGTAAGGCAGGATCCTATTGGACCTACATTGGCTCAGTAAGTAGGGCAGGATCCCATTGGACCTACATTGGCTTAGTAAGTAGGGCAGGATCCCATTGGTCCTGCATCAGCTCAGTAAGTATGGCAGGATCCTATTGGGCCTACATCACCTCAGTAAGTAAGGCAGGATCCCATTGGGTCTTTATTGACACAGTAGCAGGACAAGCACTTTGGGGTAAGGAGGGGGGTTGTCTATTTATTTTGGGAGGGCAATAAGTTTCCTGCTACGCTCATGTTTGGCTCCTTTGAGATGTCTCTATTATCCCTCCTTGGCTCATGTTAGTGGTCCGGTCTCTTCCCTTTGCTCAGGTCCGGCTTATGTCTCTCTCACTTTTTGGTTGCCTGTAAATAAAATATGAAAACTGGATGTTTTAGTCTTTTTCTATAAGATAAGTGTTTGGCCCCAGAAGCCCTAACATATCCATACATATCAGGAAATCAGAAGGTTAAGGTTTCCCAACTCCCTGGCAGAGAGAAGGACCTTTGGATTTAGATAAGATCTGTAATCACTTCTGTTAAAATATCCTTTTCAAATAGCCTATATACAACAGAGCTCATTTGCAAAATAAGGTCACATAAAATGTCCTCCAATGGGCAGAGGAGCCGTCTTAGAGAGAAGCTGTTACGGGTGGTCCAATCCTGCAGAAAGTATCTTTATTAGTACATGTACACCGGAGCCAAAAACAGAGAGAGGGAAGGAATGAGAGAAAAAGAGATGGAGGGAGAGAGAAAGAGACGGATGGAGAGAAAGGGAGGGAGGAAGAGAGGAAGAGAGTGAGAAAAAGGAGGAAAAGGGAGGAGGAGGGGAGGTAGAGTGGATGCAGTGAAGAAGAATATATACAGGAGATGGCAAGGAGGTCAGAGAAGCCAATAAATTCATTTACACCAACCAATAGCTTCAAACCTAGGTCACCTAGTCATGTGTGAAACATAGAGGTCTGGGCGGTGTGGAGGTAGACATGGGCAGTGTGGAAGTAGTCATGGGCGGTGTGGAGGTAGTCATGGGCGGTGTGGAGGTAGTCATGTGCGAAACATAGAGGTCTGGGCGGTGTGGAGGTACTCATGGCCGGTGTGGAGGTAGTCATGGGCAGTGTGGAGGTACTCATAGGCGGTGTTGAGGTACTCATGGGTGGTGTGGAGGTTGTCATAGGTGGTGTGGAGGGAGTAATTTGCGATGTGGAGCTACTCATGGGCGGTGTGGAGGTACTCATGGGCAGTGTGGAGGTAGTCATTTGCGGTGTGGAGCTACTCATGGGCGGTGTGGAGGTACTCATGGGCGGTGTGGAGGTAGTCATGGGAAGTGTGGAGGTAGTCATGGGAAGTGTGGAGGTACTCATGGGCAGTGTGGAGGTTGTCATGGGCGGTGTGGAGGTACTCATGGGCGGTGTGGAGGTTCTCATGGGCGGTGTGGAGGTACTCATGGGCGGTGTGGAGGTAGTCATGGGCAGTGTGGAGGTACTCATGGGTGGTGTGGAGGTAGTCATGGGTGGTGTGGAGGTAGTCATTTGCGGTGTGGAGCTACTCATGGGCGGTGTGGAGGTACTCATGGGCAGTGTGGAGGTAGTCATGGGCAGTGTGGAGGTTGTCATGGGCGGTGTGGAGGTACTCATGGGCAGTGTGGAGGTACTCATGGGCGGTGTGGAGGTAGTCATGGGCAGTGTGGAGGTACTCATGGGTGGGGTGGAGGTAGTCATGGGTGGTGTGGAGGTAGTCATGGGCGGTGTGGAGGTCCTGCTGGATATCAGCTACCTGATCTAGGTCATGTTGTAGGCACAGGGGGCATTAGCAGGCTCTGTGATCATTGCTAAACCTGCACATTAAGCAGCAAAACGCGTCTAATCATCGGCTTTACTTACTATCATTTCTGATTGGTTTATATTCAATTTTCAATACGATTATCACAATATTTTAAATTATATCCATCCACTTATTGGATGTTATTTGTGATTATTTTTTCTATTTAATAGTACTGCTATGTGTATATTTGGCTATATGGACATTTCTTTACCATAAATATACCACATTAACAGGTGGTCACAGCAAGCGGTACACCCATCATGGCGACTTCACCCGACAAGAGGGCAAATTAGTGTTATTTGGATATGTATAAATGGAAAAGATTGTCCAGAGTATCCCTCGATGTCCCAAAACCATATCACGAAAATGATCATGAACAATGGAGTTGGCTCCACTCCTCCTGATGGAACAAACGCCCACCGGGAGATATCCACGCCGGCTTTACTTACGTCATGTTAGGAGGGCTTTACACGTGAATACAAAATCAAATCAATTCTTGTTCTCTCTAATTATTGGTATTCAATTGACCTTCGTCTAAAATAGAGTCCAATTTATCACGGAGACCCAACTCTGTCTACACCCGAGCGTAGGACTATAATGCTACGTAACGCTCCGTGTTTAATACAAATCTCCTCTTTAGGGAAGGGCAGAGGTATTATACATAGCTAAGAAAACATGTCCAAAGTATAAGGACCCTTTCCTATTTATGGTGTAACCATATGTATGTGTTTTTAGCACAAATATAATAAGTACCGTGGGGGTGATGGCGGGGCCACGCTTAAAATCCAAACTGGGTCTACTCAGCAATGCCCGATAACCAGTGTATTTATAGGCGCGAAAATACTGTTTGGCCGACCACATTCAGTAACAAATACAATAAGTACCTCAGGGCAGTAAGAGAGTGCTTGTGAGCATTAATCGGTGTTGGCTAATATATGGTTACTAGAATATTGCCCGTCAAAAAATGACGGCAATGAAATTGTAAGGTAGCTAATGCTGTTTAGTGTGTAATAATGAAATATATAATACATTAATAAATGAATATACTTTACATATTTTGAAGCATTGTGTTGAAGAGCTGGCAATGTGTGTTGTTGTTGCTGCAGCATTAGTGTTGTGGAGCTGCTGTGTAAGCGTGCTGAATGTGTGTAGTGTAATAGTGTGCGTGCGCGAGACGAAACCGTTAGCGTAGTGGTGTACTTCCGCATTGGCGTAAAATGGCTGGTTATGTGTGGTATGCGTCTTCGCGGATTATCTGTCGGTGCTTCGTGGTGTTTTGCGAGTGTGTTGTGGTGTTTTACGTGTTGAGAGTGCTGTAGCCTCGTTTTTTTTTTTTCGTCGGCCATTTTTTCTCTCGCTTAGCGATGGTATTAGTGTCTAAAGTGTTTTATTTTTATTTAAATGAAGGTGTAACTTGTTTTTTTGAGGTGCTGGATGGTTCCTCTTGCTGTAGGTAAGCTTTTTATGTGCATGTTGTATGTATTTATTGTGTTTTAAATGTTTGTATGTCGGCGTGTTGCGTCCGATGTTTGCGAGGTCGTAATGTCTGGTAACGTGTCTCGTATGGTGTTTGCGTGTGTAGCCTCGTTTTCGTTTTGTTCGGCGGCCATTTTTTCTCTCGCTTAGCAAATTTTTTTGTGTCTAAACTCTTTTATTTTGAGTGAAATGAAGCTGTAAGTTGCATTTTTGAGGTCCTGGATGCTCCCTGTTTCTGTAGGTAAGCTTTTTATGTATGTGCTGTGTGTATGTATTGTGTTTTGAATTTTGTAATGTTCGTGAGTTGCGTCCGAGTGTTGCGAGGCCGTAATGTGTGTGAACGTGTGTCGTATTGAGTTTGTGTTGCTCGTAAAATTTAGCGAGTGTCGTAATTTGTGTGTCGTGTTATTTGCGTTGCGACGTGAAGTTTGCGAGGGTCGCAGTTGCTGGCATGGAGCGCCTTCGGCGCTCCATGCCAGCAACTGAGGGCCTTGGCTCGCTGTGCGAGCCCGCAACGTTAGAAACAACTCGCATGCTCACAACTATACTGTATATGTGATTTGGGGCCATCAAGGCTGCAGTTACAGACAGAACTACTTCTATCACCATAAGACATTGTAATTAACGGAGGCCAGATAATTGCACAACAGTCTCAAGCTCGGAAATCTGCAATAAAAAATATTTTTGCTCAAGCTTTATTTCTGTGTTCTATCAATCTCGGGAATCAAGGAGTTAATACATATCAGGCCACACACATGGACTAGAACAGTTTCACCATTCATTTTTATTGATTTTTACATTGCCGGATTGCGAGTCCGATCGCATATGGGACTTCTAAACGCTAACTGATTGACATTTCATTTACTATTGTCTCTAAGCAGTAACTTACAGACTTGCATGATCATTCCCTGAAATGCTACTTACGGGTTCCGGGTTTACGGTTTTGGTTTCGGCCATGTAGTTGCGGGCTTGTTCAAATTTAATCGCTCTGTAACTGTTGCAATTTTCAACTTTTTTGGAATTGGTATGAGGCCCAATAGGTGCAAGCGGAACCACAATATAATTTATAGCCAACACATCCTGCACAAACCTGCAGTCCTTACCATTAGATTTGGGCACAGGGAAGATAAGAGTATTGCAAGTGTCTTAACCATAGGTCCTTAATCCTTCAGGCGGTAGTCAGTATATACACCCATGGATATGTGTGGAACCGCATCTGTAAGTGTATAGTGAAATGGTTAGGCAGATGGTGGGGTGACAGCGAGGGACAGTACTCCTTCCCTATGTACACGTGTGAGATGTATGTACACGTGTGAAATGTATGTGATCTTCAGCTTCCTTCTGACATGCATCAGTAATGTGACCAGAACACATAGGAGGTAAATACACACGAAGGAGATGAGAGACTCTAGTAGGGTGTCCTCGTGATCCTTAAGGGATGGAATTATCACAGGATACATTTGGAAGTTTTGTGGTTATTGTTCTCACCCACATCACAATAACCAGGAGCATTATTGGTATTTATCACCTGTGACCTGGGTGGGGGCCGTGATCTTAGGCCTCGCTCCCTGCCTATTGCAGTTTGTATATCTTGTAGTCAGCCCATCACACTCAGGTCCAACAGCTCCAAATCTGTAATTCCTTTTTGAGTAGCCATGGGTCGAGAAAGATCCCCAGAGACTGTGGTAGTTTAATGTGGTATTCTGTTGTTGTCATCCTAGCTTTGGGAACAAAACAGCCAGGTGCTGTAGGAAATCAGTGGCGCTACGACTCTTGGTGTTTGATCACCCAGACGGGTCCCCTGCATTCAGGGTAATGGAAGAGATTGACTCTAAAGAAGTTACCATGGAGTCTGGTTGCCTCTGGAGTTACCATGGAGTGAGATTGCCTCTGGAGTTACCATGGAGTCAGATTGCCTCTGGAGTTACCATGGAGTCAGATTGCCTCTGGAGTTACCATGGAGTCAGATTGCCTGTGGAGTTACCATGTAATCAGATTGCCTCTGGAGTTACAATGGAGTCCGATTGCCTTTGGAGTTACCATGGTGTCAGATTCCCTCTGGTTGTTCCTACAGGGCATGAACAAGTAGCAGATAAGAGCATGTGTAGATGACACTATCACTGCACAGCTGAAGAAGGATTTCATTGGAGGAGGTATGGAGGATGTTGGCACTCCCCAGCAGCAGAAGGGAGGCAGTGCAGATGGTCTTAGTCTAGAGCTCCCCCGAAGCAGATTGGATGTGGCCTAAATGAGTCAGGCACTCCTAAGCAGCAGGATTTCATATGAGGTGTCATGGGGGATGTTGGCGCTTCCCATTGGCAAATAAGAGGAGGCATAGAGGATGCCAACTCTCCCTAGTGACAGATGGAAGGTAGCCTAGGTGAGTCATGCACCCCTAGCAGCAACAGGTTTCAGATTTCAAGAGAGGTTGAATGGAGGATGCTGACGTTCCCCAGCAGCAGATGGGACTCAGTGGCAGATGCAAGGTGACATGGGGGATGCCAACTGTCCCCAGCAACATATGGGAGGTGGCCTAGGTAAGTCAAGCACCTTTCAGTTGCTGCTGTAGCAGGATATTTTGTGAGATGGCATGGAGGATGCGAATGCTTCACAACCACAAGTAGATGAGATGAGAAGCACTTTCCAGAGGCAACAGGAATGCATGAAAAGCTCCATGGGGATTGGCTGTGCTCCCCAGCAGATAGAAGGTGAGGTGGGGAAGTGCCTTCACAACAAAAGGAGTTTGGGAGGCATTGTGGCTGGCATTAATCATCTTTATAGCAAATTGGAAGTGAGGCAGGAGGAGAATCTCCCAAGCAGACTGAGGTTGTGCCAGGGGTGACCTAGAATGAAAAACTTCCCCTCTGTTTTACGCCATAACATTTGAGCCAAGAAGCAGCCAGGGTCCAGCCTTTACACCTGGATTGGTGAGGCCGGGCATGGCGCTTACCTCCGCAGCAATTGATCCCTTTCTGAATAACCAATGCAGCGCCAACTGAACTGTTTCCCAACTAGGACCTGTCCGGCTCTGCGCCCGGGTTACTAACCAGCTTTGAGTAATTATGTTAATTTGAGCTTCTGATCTAGTAGCTTCATTAGGTTACTTTTTGTTAATGTGTTTGGTTACCATATAAATGTCCTATATGCTCTTCTATAAAGAGGTCTTCTGCTTACAACATAACTGGTAGAACTCTCTCTGTTACTAGAAGCTGTTATTTCCATGCATCTGCTCGTTGTTCAGTTGTTTGGTAGTGACAGAATCTCTATGACTCGAGAGATCACTTCATGCCAGGCACAGATATCATCCACTGCCATCTGAAGCCCAGCCAAAGGAACCATTACTAGGGAGACGCAAGAAGAGCCGGAGCATGCCCACCCTGAAAAAAGCCAGATGCCAACTGGGAAAAGGTTATGGCCATGGAGAGACCCGACTGAATTTAAGTGGGAGGTAAAGCAAAGGTTTTAAGGCTAGGGCACTGACTGAGGAGACAAGGGGGGATGTTTATTTGGGAGGCCAACCTGTTGTACAGGGGGACTGATTCACAGAGGGACAAGAAGCCAGCTGGTCATCCCCAAGCGGTATACGGCAGCTCTGCTAGAGATTGCCCATAACATTCCATTAGCAAGGCACCGCAGCAATAACTACACTCGGCCAACTCAGGCCATTTACTGATCGAGAGTATCACTAGTTTCTGGGCCTTGTGTAAAACTTGTCAGTTATTTTGTGGCCATGAATGTGTGCCCCGGATTCGTTTGCAGCCCGTGCCGAATATAAATATTCCCTTGCAATGAGTTGCTGTAAATATCATTAGCCCCCTTGCTAGGCCTAATTAGTTGGGCACGAGACAAATCCTCACTTTGGTGGATTATGCCACCAGGCATCCGGAGGCTGTAGCTCTTTGCTGTATTACAACAGTAATGGCGGCTGATGCCTTGGTAGCCATTTTCACACAGGTTCAGTTCCAAGTTTATTGCTAAGCTAACCCAGCAGTTGTTGCAAAAGTGTGGAGTGACCCAGCTGAAGTTGATCCCTTATTATCCCTAGACCAATGGTTTGTGTTAGAGGGTCAATGACACCTTGAAGTCTATGATTAGAGCCTCTGTGGACCAGGAGAAGAACTGAGAAAAGCTTCACCACCTCTTCTTTGCCTACACAGAGGTCCCTCGCACAGGATTATCCCACTTTAAACTCTTGTATGGACGGTGAGTGAGTGGGACATTGGACTTGTTATGGGAGATATGTGCTGTGGCTCAGATATAGACTGGACATACTGACTAGGCTAGCCAAGGAGCATCTAATTGCAATCCAACGCAAGCAAAAGTGCTGGTAGGATCAAAAAGCCCGGCCTAGGGAATTCCACATAGGCCTGCAGGTATTAATGTTGATACTCAATCACCAGGAAAAAGCTCCAAGGGATGTGGCAGCCATGGATGAGTTCAACAGATTAAGAAGGCGATCCATGTGAATATGCTGAAATCATACCACAGGGGGTGTGGCAGAAGCAGCCACAAGAGACTTTTGCCTTGATTATTGCCTGTATTTGAGCTGTATGTTATTTTAGCATAGTGGATTTTATTAGACTGTTTTATTCCCCTCCCTCTTAGAACACCAGTTTAGAACCCTTAATAACTGTCATATTTTCAAATACTGTCTGTTTTCAACTGTCAGTTTTCTCTGTCTGAAGAGGAGTGGCTCTGGCTGTGTGAGTGCTGGTGCTTTGGGTGCTCATTAAACAGACCTGCTTGACCCTTTCTGGAAGCCTTGGCTCATGCTTGGGGAAATGTGATAAGTCGGAGTGCCAGCGGGTCCGTTACAGGGGGCATCCCCAAGTTATGTCCATATGCCTAGCAGAAGGGTAAGATTCTGAGGATAAAGTAATACCAAACATGCTTGCCCCTGCTAACCCATCCCCTACTTCCCTTATCCTTACTTGTCCAGCTTGTCATGTACCCGGCATCAGCAAATTAAGTCGGTGCTGAGTCGCCACCAAGACTTGTTTTTGACCTGACGGGTAGGATGGACATATAGGTCCATGAGGTCTTTACCCCTAACACTTCCCTACTTAAGCAGCGCTCAAGTAAGGTGCCCAAGATTAAAATATAAGGAGGAAGCTGGATGAGATGCTAGAACTAGGGGTCACCGAGCCATCCTTCAGTACTTGGGCATCCCTGTGATGTTTGTCCCTAAGAAGGATGGGACTACCCAGTTTTATGTGTACTATAGGCAACTAAATAATAAGATAACTACTGAGGCTTACCCTATGCCAAGAGTAGATAAACTGCTAGATAGGCTAGGAATGGCCGCCTACGTTATCACTCTGGACTTGACTAAGGTATACTGACAGATCCCTGTTCCTAAAAATGCTAGAGAGATATTGCATTTACCAACCGATTTGGGCTATACTAGTTATGGTTCTGCCTTTTCAGATGAAGAATGTCTCTTCCATGTTCCAATGGATTGTTGACCACTAACTAAATGGGTGCCAGGCGTTAACACATCAGTATCTACAAGACATTGCCAGCAAGGAGGGTTGACCATTTGCCCTGACAAGTGCCAGTTTATCATGGGGAAGTTCAGTACCCAGGGCACAGAGTGTGAGGGTCTGGACAGAGCCAACAAAGGTAGCCATAATAGAGCAGTGGCCCAAACCAGTCACAAAAAGGCAGACGTTGGCGTTTCTCGTTACTGCAGGGTTTCACCACCGGTTTATTTCCCATTACAGACTCCTAGCAAAGCCACCGATGGACCTCACTAAGAGGATGCCCGGCTGGTACAGCGGATCCCTGAATATGCATTCTGAGACCAGAAGGCTGCCCTAACTTTGACCCTCTCATTGTTTCCCCAAATTACTCTCACCCTTTCTTGGTTCAGATGGATGCCTCCACATATGGCATCGGAGCTGCTTTGAGTCAGGTGGATGCCCAGGGTGAGGAGCACCGCACTGCATACCTGAGCCACAAAGTGTTGCCCAGAGAGGTCTCCAGTCTCACAGCCTGTTTGGATTCTTGAATCATCTAGAGATTGGAGGGGGCTTGTTTGTGATGATTTTTGCCTCAGTAAGCCTAATATAATTCACACATTATATTATGTCTAAAATGATTTGACAGCATATTTAATCCTAAATAATCTGCAAAAAATCTCTGACTCCTGAGCTGCCTTTTATTCTTTTTCTTTGTTTTTTTTCTTTCATCCAATTATTTAACAAAAATTGTGTGTTTAAACGTAAACAAATTCTCTAATAATTAACATAAGTATTAATCAAATCTTGATAACAACATGAATAAATATCCAAAATGACCAACAGATGACCAGTCTCTGGAGCACACTATACAGTATAACTGAATATCTAAGAAATAAGGACAATGAAAAAATATCAGCCCACTTGAGACACAATCCATATATCGTTCCTTAAACAAATATAACATCATATGTCATCTTAAAACATAACTTTTATTGATAATCATTAAAATAACTACTTATTTAAAGAGTGACGATTAAAATACATAATTAGTCAATATACCTGTTAGTGACGGGGAAGGACCACGCCCAGGAAGAGGCTGGCATGCTGAGCTAGCCGGGCACGAAAGGCCGCCATAATCCAGGGAACGCTGGAGCTTCTGATAGTTTGGAGATAAACCCCAGATTCCAGTAACAATCAGTGACCTCGATCAGTCCACAATGGGCTCCTAACCTCCTATTATTAACTGGCCATGCCAAATGCTGATCGGTGGGGTAGTGGTCCAAATTGGAGAGAGACGCCGCTGATAAGAGGAGTAAAGCGGTGGGCTTAGTGAGCCGTGGAGGGATATGCTTACTCTTGAAGCAACATTTATTTGTACTTTAATAAATATTTAATCTTTAATGAAAACCCAGAGGGTAATGGCTTTATATGACACTAGGAGGCCTTCTGACCCAGAAAAGATATGGCGACGCTGCAATACCGTGTTATCAACACACATGGGACACATATATGACTCTGTGTTGAATAGTGCTGGGACACTCAGCAGTGAGAACTGATCTGAATTGTGGGTCTGAGGCCTTGAACTATGGACATATTGTGGAGCCACGGTGGGAAGATAGGATTGTGTCTACTTTTTGAAGGCCTTTTCGAATGAGACGTTTCTTTCTCCTTATTTTCATATAGTTTTCCTAAGACAGTGGTTAACACATGCAGGATTGTTGATAATTATAAGTAGTAGAAATCTCCATTACATTTTTGGATGATATACCAATGTCAAAGAGTTTTAGATATTTAGACCTGGTCAATTTTGAAAATCCTGCTACTACTAGCAAACTATTAAGTATCCTGTAGTGACACCTTGCGGCCCGTTTGTGTAATTGCATGTATTTTCCCCCTTTTGTCAGTAAACCAGTTCAAACTTCAATTTTCCATTGAGGCGGGCCAGCCAAGGCCACTGTTTTCTCTGCCAACTGATTGGCTCTCCTATTTCTGTGATTGGTTACTTCTAATCTCGGCAGAGTTTGCATATGTTCAGCACACTGTGATGTAAATCCATATACACTGCTGTAACCAGAAATAAATGTGCTCTTCTAGGGACACAGACAATCATGTGTTTCATTCAGAGGGAAGGCAATTGAGCCAAAATCACTTTGCTGCCCTGAGCCTCTGCTGCTCCCCTAGGGAAACCGTATTGGAACTTGCTGGGGTAGGATCAGTCACCTTGGCCTTTTCAAGCCCCCTGGAAGAAGCAGATGATACCGGATGGTCCAGTGACCCTGAGCTTCTGATCCTGGTCTGACCGCCGGGCACCGAGACGCCCATCCCTTCTAAGAAGATAGCCTGAGAGTTGGATTCCTGTAGCCAAAAGGCAAGAAGTTCTGGAGCTGAATAGCGTCCGCTCCTGGAATCTTCACATGATCGGATTTGTAATTGTTCAACCCTCTTTGTATGTTCATTTTGTTTGTCATTATAATGTAATAAGAAGGTGACCATATAACTATATATTACGTAGTAGACCGTGTACAATGTTCAAATACCACAGAATTATTCTAAGAAAATATTTGATACCCAAAATGTTATCTGATAAAATACAAAAACACACATGAATTCACCCAAAGTATTTCATCTATTACATGGATACAGTAATGGCCGATGTATTTTTTTACAACTTGACCAAATCCAACTGGTTTGTATGTTTGTGACATGAAGAGCAAATATCAAATCTGTAAAAATATCTCGAAACTGGTCTCTTAATTCACAAATGTAGCTCATTGGGATAAACATGTAAAGCTATGCTATAATCATGTATAGGTCACTGAAGTAGCCTTTTGGCTCGTTTATCAGATCCTCCATCTCATCTTACCCTCTTTCTGTCTGAGTACCTATTATTATTATTAGTAACGCGCCAACATATTCCGTAGCGCTACACATGGGTAAGATCAAGCTAAAAATCAATAGCAAAATTAACAATATAAACACGCTGCAGATGGTGGAGGGCCATGTCTTTGAGCTTAGAATCTCCATAGTGCTCCAAAGCTCCATGCAGGATTGAAAACTCACAAACTTACAATCTAAATGTGTTCCTACCTATGTTCCTGAACTTTCTGCCTAGTTAGGTAGACACATTATTTAACATTTCACACTTCCTTAAGCTGCTCACTCATTATACATCCTACTTTCTTTTTCTTAATTTTATTTGTTCCCTTGGTGTTGAAATCATGGTCGTTGGATGTTCTGAAACCTTCTTGCTACTTCTGCCTCTTCTCTTTACCCTTTAATCTTGATCCTCCATCTCTATCACCATCCACAATTTTTCTTTATTGTTTTTTAAACACTCTTCCTTACTTCTTCTACTATGGGAAAGGTGGCTAATATGCCTGGCCTCCTGGGTCAGAAATCCCTGACGCGTAAAGGGATAAATAGCCGGATAACACAGACTTGACTGTCTTTGAGGGATGGTTAATTACATCAAGAAAAAAAACTAAAAATGCAAAATCTCAGTCAGTTTTTAATCAATTAAAAAATAAACTGTATGTGTAACTTTTGCAAATGATTTCTCAGTCTCTGATACTTAATTCACCATATGTGTTCAATGGATTCATCACACACTTAATTTATCAGAGATATCTATACAGATTTATCATACTATACATATTAGTATCATATATAAAATGAGTATTTACTCATCTGCAGACAGCTTGACATTAATGGGTCTATCAGGACCTAGGACCATAGTTCTTCCCTTTATAATCCCATAGCATCAATTCCTTGGTTAACAAAATCCGAGTAAAACACAAAAAAAATAACAACAAAAAATATGTGTATTATAAAAAACAAAACAAAAACACAAATATAAAAAAGTTTACAGCTTCACAAACTGATTACGAGTGTTCAGCATGATGGTGTAGAGCAATGTCCATAGGTTCAGGGTCCCTTAAATCAATACAATTGGTAACCAGATAGCAGCAATGCCAGTGCCGCCTCCTAGCACATCTTTTACTGCGTTTTATTACTGAAAAGTTCTATTACCATGCTTTACAACTTGGATATACATTATGTTGTACCACATGTGTAAGACTGAATAGATTTTTATGTGAAATGGTTTTAATTAATTACTTTTATATGACTGCATGATGTGTCACATAGATTTCTAATTGCTGACCCAGACTAAACATTTTTCACATTCCAAACTTACAACTGGTCTGTATCCTGTGTGAGTTTTCTTGTGTCGTTTGTGGTTTGACTGCCACAATTCCCACATTCAAAACATTATTGAAATATTTTCCACATTCAGAACATGCAAATAATTTTTGCACCCGTGTGAGTTCTCATGTGTAGCTTTAAACTTGAGGTCTGACTGAAACATTTACTACATTTAGAACATGCAAATGGTTTTTCTCCTGTGTGAGTTCTAATATGTAGCTTGAGACTTGAAGTCTCACTGAAACACTTCCCACATTCAGCACATACAAATGGTTTTTCTCCTGTGTGAATCCTCATATGTTGATTGCGACTTGTGGCCCGACTGAAACATTTTCCACATTCAGAACATGCAAATGGTTTTTCACCTGTGTGAGTTCTCATATGTTGATTTAGACTTGTGGCTTGATTGAAACATTTACCACATTCAGAACATGTGAATGGCTTTTCACCTGTGTGAGTTCGCATATGTCGATTGAGATCTGTGGCATTACTGAAACCTTTCCCACATTCAGAACATGCCAATAGTTTTTCTCCTGTGTGAGTTCTCATGTGTCGACTGACATGTGAAGCCTGACTGTAACATTTCCCACATTCAGTACATGCAAATGGTTTTTCTCCTGTGTGAGTTCTCATATGCTGATTAAGAATTGTAGCAACAGTGAAACATTTCCCACATTCAAAACATGCAAATGGTTTTTCTCCTGTATGAGTTCTCATATGTCGATCAAGTTGTGAGGGTTTTCTATACCATTTCTCACATTCAGAACATGCAAATATTTTTTCTCCTGTGTGAGTTTTCATATGTCGATTGAGTTGGGAGGCCTTCCTATAACATTCCTCACATTCAGAACATGCAAATGTTTTTTCTCCTGTGTGAGTTTTCATATGTTGATTGAGAATTGTAGCAATACTGAAACATTTCCCACATTTAGAACATTCAAATGGTTTTTCTCCTGTATGAGTTCTCATATGTTGTTTGAGTTGTGAGGGCTTACTATAACATTTATCACATTCAGAACATGCAAATGTTTTTTCTCCTGTGTGAGCTCTCATGTGTTGATTGAGTTCTGAGGTCTTTCTATAACATTTTCCACATTCAGAGCATGCAAATATTTTTTCTGCTGTGTGCGTTTTCAAATGTCGATTGAGATGGGAAGCACGACTGTAGGATTTCCCACATTCAGGACATTCAAATGTTTTTTCTCCTATGTGAGTTCTCAAATGTAAATTAATATTTTGTGCCTGAATTAAATATTTTCCACCTTCAGAACAAACAAATGTTTTTTCGCCTTTGAACGTTTTCATATGATTAAGGCTTATGCCCCGACTGAAACATTTCCCACTTTCAGAACATGCACATTTGTTGTGTCCTGTGTGAGTTATTGGCTTGGCTTCCTTATAACTTTGTGATACACCGACATCTTCCAATGCACATTCTGGTGAACTACGTGAAATGTGGTCTTTTTCAAGGGCATTGCATTTCTCAGGTCCAACTGTGGGAAATAAAAGCAGCAGGAGTAAATTACTTTAAAAACGGAGAGTTTAAACATTTGTCTAAATGTTAATGATTAGCCTAAATTTACACTTAATAAATGGACAATTTAGTTGAATGTCTAAAGAGTGTAGCTTGATAGTCAATATTGTTCTTTTGATTATATATTTTTTTGAATTGTGTAATAAAATTATTTTTTCTAAATGGTATGGTTGTATTGGCTGTACAATAATATGCATTACATTGTATGGTCCAGCTTTGTAGAGTGCTCCTCACTACCGGTGACATCCTCTCTTAAGCTAAACAAGATGTAACCATGGATGTGCAGAGTCTATATAATGACACTCCCCAGTGAGAGGGCACTTTAATTGCACATAAGGGATATAAATCAAGACAACATTGGATAGTAAGTATGCTGATAAAAATACTCTTTCATATGCTTTTTATCCATTATCTTTGGGGGGAAAAGATTACCTTACTCACAGCTGTTGAGAGCATGAAGATTAAATAGTAAAAGAAATGAAACGGTTCATAAAATAGATGGTTTTCTGAGAGGTTATAGTAGGAGAGAAATAGGAATTGAACTAAGCATCCAAAGGATTTGCTTCTGGGGAGGAAAGCTATGGCAAGCTTGGACAAGCTAAAAAAAAAGTAAAGATATTAAACTATCAACAAAGGTCTGCATAGTTCAAACTATGGTATTCCCAGTAGTAACACACGGATGCGAGAGCTAGACCATAAAGAAATCTGAGCTCTGTAGAATTGACACCTTTGAATTGTGATGTTGGAGAAAACTGCTTATAGTCCCGTGGATAATCCAATAAATCAGTACTTTATGAAATCAAGACAAACTGTTCACTAGAAGCTATGATCATGAGGGCGAAGCTCAAATATTTTGGCCATATCATGAGAAGACAGGATTCCCTAGATAAGTCTCTGATGCTGGAAAAGATTGAAGGCACAAAAAGAAGGGGACTACAGATACGGAGATGAATAGATAACGTCACTGAAGAAATGAACATGAACTTGATGGAGCTCAGAGGAGCAGTGACTGAGAGATGCACCTGGCGTGCTGTGGTCCATAGAGGCATGGAGAGTCGGACGCGACTGAACGACTAAACAATAACAAATCCAAAAGGTACATGGAATGCCCCACCCACCAATACAGAATAGGAACAACATATCTTAGTGGTTACTAAATTTAATTCAACTTCTTTGGCAGCAAAAAAAAAATGGTGAAGTATAATTGGATTTTTTACATAATGACCTTAATTTTAAATATTTTGTAGATTCCCGTCCTCTAATATTTTATCAGAGGAAGGAACTTGGCTGGTAAAAACTGATAAAATATGTGTAATAAGTGATTAGTGTTCTATTAAAGAAAATTTGTACTTGGTAACTATGGGCGTGAGGAACCTATATAAGGATACTCTCCAGCGAGAGTGTATGGAGAGCAAATTGATTACTGAGAGTAATGTCCAGAAACACATGTTATATTACTCTTTGAACCCCAATATTGAAAAATAATTACTTTTAATTTTGATAATAATACTAATAATAATCACATATATAGTTGTGAGCGTACGGGCCGTTGCTCACGCTTGCGGGCTCGCTTAGAAAGCCCGCGGCCCTCACGAAGCGAGGGCTGCTGGCAAGGGCCTAGCCATCACAGCAACTGAGGCCCTTGCTCGCAGCGTACGGCCCTTTGCTCCCGCACTATACCAGCCCACCCACTCATAACTTGCATGCAGAATAAACACAGGATACAATGTATGGATCTGCCACCATACCTCCAGGCTGTGCTGAGTAGATCTCCCCCTGATCAACAAGATCTAATAACCCCTGTCACTGCACAGGATCCCTGCCCTGAGCATTATGGCTCCAGACCAAACCTTCTCACTTTTCCCGGCTGTCCTGCACTCCTCTGTAACCGTCCAATGCAGGAGCACCCTAGGCTCCGCCCCTGCCCTTTCACACAGGCTCTCCTATGGGCTCTTAAGGTGGATTTACACAATTAAATAAATTATCTTCCAAACAAACCTATTTCATATAAATAATGATTCAAACCTAATATCATAGTACTGTATATCTTATGTGGTTTAATATTAATAATATAAATATATGTATATGTATATATATATATATTGTTATATTATTATTATACCACATAACATATATTATTAAATATATTACATATATCATAATATTGTTTTTATTATGTGGTTATATATATATATATATATATATATATATATATACATATTACATATTATCTTCTAAACAAACCTCTTTCATATAGATACTGATTCAAACCTAATATCATAATTTACAATATATATCACATATATAATTATGAGCATGCGAGCCGTTGCTCACGCATGCGGGCTAGCGCAGCGAGCCTGCGGCCCTCGCAATTGCTGGCAAGGAGCGCCAAAGGCAAAAAGGTACAAGACACGTTACGACCAATTACAACCTCGCAAAAAACGTTCGAGCAAAAAATGAAAAACACAATAAATACACACAACACATACATAAAAAGCTTACCTACAGCAAGAGGAAGCATCCAGGACCTCAAAAAATGAAGTTACACCTTCATTTCACTCAAAATAAAAGAGTTTAGACACTAAAAAATTCTCTTAGCAAGAGAAAAAATGGCCGCCGAACAAAACAAAAACGACTCTAAAAACGCAAAACACCACCAGAAACACGCAAAACACCACAAAACAGCTACAGAAATTCCGCCACAGCCGCATACCACACATAGCCGCCATTTTAGAACAATAACTTATACAATGCGGAAGTACACAACTACGCTAACGTTTGGTCTCGCGCACGCAGCCTATTTACACTGCACACATTCAGCACGCTTACACAGCAGCTCCACACCACTAATGCTGCAGCAACATCAAAACAGATTGCCAGCTCTTCATCACAATGCTTCCTGCATATATTACTTCACAATAGGTAAAGTATATTACTTTATTAATCTATTAGTTATTTTATTATTATACACCAAATAGCATTAGCTCACTTACAATTTCATTGCCGTCATTTTTTGACGGGCAATTCGCTAGTAATAATAATAATATTGTGAATTCTATTAAACTAACCATGACTTACGCTATATAGAAGAAAGGAGGAGAGAAAGTGCAGCTTGATATTTGACCAATCATGATCCTTATACATTGATGAATTTACCAGTTTTAAAAAAAAGGAATATACTATATATATATATATACCGTATTTATCGGCACACTTTTTCTCCCTTAAAATAGGGGGCAAATGTTGTGTGCGTGTTATACGCCGATGTGCGTGATATACTCCGTGTCTCTTTCCCTCCCCCCTCCTCATCCTCAACCCCCCCTCCTCATCCTCAACCCCCCCTCCTCATCCTCAACCTCCCCATCCTCAATCCCCCTCCTCATCCTCAACCTCCCTCCTCATCCTCCCTCCTCATCCTCAACCTCCCTCCTCAACTTAAACCCCCCTAAATACCTCCCCCTCTCCCTTTCCCCTCACTTACCTGCTTCTGCTCCG
>JAPZIH010000739.1:193362-325557 GCA_027410445.1 Discoglossus pictus
AAATCTCAATTGAATGAGGGCCTATGTCTGCCGATTCTCTGTCAGTTGCAATTCAGTAACGGGGTGAGTCGGTGACTAATACTAGCCCACATTGTTTATTTCTCATGGACCATGTTTTTCTTGGTGTCTGCCTGCGAGTGGGTGTGGGACATGGGGTAAGTATGAGAGATTTTACCCTGACACCCACTTACCATATTAGTCAAATCGGAGTATGTTTTATTTACCACAACCCTTTGCTTCCTGTCTTTTAGCCAGCTCTCGATCCATGAGCAAATATTTACTGCAATTCCTGTATCCCTTGCCTTGCACAACAGTCTTCCATGTGGCAGTGTACCAAAACTTTATAAAATCCAAAAAGACTACATCCACTGAGTTGCCCTGATCCAAGTGCCTACTAACCAGTTTATAGAAGCTAATTATCTTTGTTTGACATGACCTATCCCTCATAAATCCATGCTGACTCCTACTTATAATCCTGTTCAAATAGACATATTCTTGTATATTATCCCTGACTAACCCTTCTAAAAGCTTCCCCACTACAGAAGTGATATTACTGAGCATTAACCCACTGGCACTAATAAAAAGCCTGGGTATTTCCTCCATTCGTGAATGCGGTGAAGGGAATCCCCAGGGATCTTGTCAGAGAACAGTTTTCCTTAGGAGTTTAGATGGTGCTACCAAGGGTTCAGTTTATACTTTAGGTTAAAGCTCACTAGCACCACCCAGAGAGCTTACCAATCACACATAGTATCTATTTCTTAAGGGGGTTATCAATTGTATTTTAGCTAAAACTGTAACCAGAGCAGGAAGCATGTGCAATGGGTTACATGTTAGGGCTCGCTATGCTAGGGCTGGCAATGCTAGGGCTTGGTGTTTGCTAGGGCAGGCTGTGTTAGGGCAGGCTGTGTTAGGGCAGGCTGTGCTAGGGCTGGCTGTGCTAGGGCTGGCTGTGCTAGGGCTGGCTGTGCTAGGGCTGGCTGTGCTAGGGCTGGCTGTGCTAGGGCTGGCTGTGTTAGGGCTGGCTGTGTTAGGGCTGGCTGTGTTAGGGCTGGCTGTGCTAGGGCTGGCTGTGCTAGGGCTGGCTGTGTTAGGGCTGGCTGTGTTAGGGCTGGCTGTGTTAGGGCTGGCTGTGTTAGGGCTGGCTGTGTTAGGGCTGGCTGTGTTAGGGCTGGCTGTGTTAGGGCTGGCTGTGTTAGGGCTGGCTGTGCTAGGGCTGGCTGTGCTAGGGCTGGCTGTGCTAGGGTTGGCTGTGTTAGGGTTGGCTGTGCTAGGGCTGGCTGTGCTAGGGCTGGCTGTGCTAGGGCTGGCTGTGCTAGGGCTGGCTGTGCTAGGGTTGGCTGTGCTAGGGCTGGCTGTGCTAGGGCTGGCTGTGCTAGGGCTGGCTGTGCTAGGGCTGGCTGTGCTAGGGCTGGCTGTGCTAGGGCTGGCTGTGCTAGGGCTGGCTGTGCTAGGGCTGGCTGTGTTAGGGCTGGCTGTGTTAGGGCTGGCTGTGCTAGGGCTGGCTGTGCTAGGGCTCGCTATGTCAGGGCTGGCTGTGCTAGGGCTGGCTGTGCTAGGGCTGGCTGTGCTAGGGCTGGCTGTGCTAGGGCTCGCTGTGCTAGGGCTGGCTGTGCTAGGGCTGGCTGTGCTAGGGCTGGCTGTGCTAGGGCTGGCTGTGCTAGGGCTGGCTGTGCTAGGGCTGGCTGTGCTAGGGCTGGCTGTGTTAGGGCTGGCTGTGCTAGGGCTGGCTGTGTTAGGGCTGGCTGTGTTAGGGCTGGCTGTGCTAGGGTTGGCTGTGCTAGGGTTGGCTGTGCTAGGGCTGGCTGTGCTAGGGCTGGCTGTGCTAGGGCTGGCTGTGCTAGGGCTGGCTATGCTAGGGTTGGCTGTGCTAGGGCTGGCTGTGCTAGGGCTGGCTGTGCTAGGGCTGGCTGTGCTAGGGCTGGCTGTGCTAGGGCTGGCTGTGCTAGGGCTGGCTGTGCTAGGGCTGGCTGTGCTAGGGCTCGCTATGTCAGGGCTGGCTGTGCTAGGGCTGGCTATGCTAGGGCTGGCTATGCTAGGGCTGGCTGTGCTAGGGCTGGCTGTGCTAGGGCTGGCTGTGCTAGGGCTGGCTGTGCTAGGGCTGGCTGTGCTAGGGCTGGCTGTGCTAGGGCTGGCTGTGCTAGGGCTGGCTGTGCTAGGGCTGGCTGTGTTAGGGCTGGCTGTGCTAGGGCTGGTTGTGCTAGGGCTGGCTGTGCTAGGGCTGGCTGTGCTAGGGCTGGCTGTGCTAGGGCTGGCTGTGCTAGGGCTGGCTGTGCTAGCGCTGGCTGTGCTAGGGCTGGCTGTGCTAGGGCTCGCTATGTCAGGGCTGGCTATGCTAGGGCTGGCTATGCTAGGGCTCGCTATGCTAGGGCTCGCTATGCTAGGGCTGGCTATGTTAGGGCTCGCTATGTCATGGCTGGCTATGATAGGGCTCGCTATGTTAGGGCTTGCTATGGGTAATAAGGGGTTAAAGCTGCAGTAAATAATTCTTCAGAACAGTAATATCAGCTTTTTGTAAAAGAATGAATCTGCAGTTGTGTATTATTTCATCACAAACACTTGTGTCAGCGCTAATTGATATTATGATTATGCTGCTCTTTATGGTTTATTACTCACCTGCATGGACATGTAATGGATTCTCTCCAGGCGGCAGGTGACCCTTCACATACGGCTCTTCTCCTTGCTCCATCATTGAGATGACTGTCGGGGTCACTTTGGCACGACCTGTATATGAACAATGAAAGTGATTAAACTATTTTATCTTACAACTAAAAAATTACATGAGTTTTGATTTAATTGATATTTAAGGAAATACCCTTATAGGGTTTAATATTCTCACCTACAGACATGAGGTTCTGGTAATTCTGGATCATCACCTCCTTATACAGCTCCTTGTCTTTTTCTGTTAAACAGTCCCACTCCTCCTTGGAGAAGTAAACGGCAACTTCATCAAAATCAGATAATACCTAAAAAAAAAAAAAAAATCCTTGAGATCTGTGAGTTTTTCTGGGACAAAAATCACCTTTATTCATTTTAATGTTCCCACAACAAGAAAAAGGGAAACAAGTAGAACAAAGCAGCGGCAAAAAGGAGAACACATTTATAAAATGAAACTGATGTAAAACTCCTTGCACCAATCAACGTGTCCAAATGAAGCTCCCGCGAAACGCATTGACCTGCCAGTGTCCTCAATTGATGATGTCACATGCTATGGTTGTGTCTGCATAGGCACGGATAAGATGCAGTAGGCGGTAATACAATATCCACATTGGAGTTTTTTTACTATTCAGTCTTTATTAAGAGTGGGCTTGATACATGTAATGGCATGGGAAAATGGCACATTCTATATATATATTGTGCTTATGCTTTTATTATATTTTATATTTTTTTTTTACTGTTTTAATTATTTAGATTTTTTCATTACTATTATATAGAGCTTACATTCATTTATGGTAATTATGCATTACATACAATATCCTATTACACTTAATAACCCATATCTGGATTGGTTAAAAACCTCCTTAAACCATTAGTTAGTAACACCAGTAGCTATATACAAGGGCACCCCGAGCTTCGCGCACAACTAAGTAGCCCGTCATCATCAGAGCGCCGAGAACTGCACCATGATGACACTCTGTGCTCCAGCCTGATGCTGCGTGATCTGCCCCTGTCTTATGCCCCCCATTAAACAAGACACCTCCAATGGATACGCTGCGGAGTATTACAGGCCCGGTCATCTCTTTTAGACTGTAAGCTCTCTATTTGTTCTGTCTTGGCCTAGTAATGAAAGTAATGGGCAGTATTGAGGTCCCTGTTACAGAGAGCTTACAATCTAGAAGAGATGACTGGGCATGTGAGACTCAGCAGCGTATTCGTTGGAGGCTACTTGTTTAATGGGGGGCCACCAGACAGGGGCAGATCAAACAGCACCGGGCTGGAGCGCAAAGCGTAGTGAGCTCGGATGACGGCGCGCTATTCAGCTGCACGCAAAGGATATGCCACCATTTACAAGACACCACTGACTGACTCTCAACAAACTCAGTCAGATTAAAGACCTACCTGCTAACACACCACTTGTCAGCATTGATGTAGAGTCTCTACAGCAACATCCCACACAAAGATGGCGCTGGGGCTTTAAGTTTCTTTCAACAAACAAGCAAAACAATAAATATGGCCCTGATATTATTGTTAAACTAATAAAATATCTCCTTACCCACAACTATTTCACTTTTAGCCAAGATACTTACCTACAGATGATGGGGACTGCCATGGGTACCAACATACAATACGCAAATCTATTTATGGCCAATCTAGAAGAAACATTCTTATCTGTATCCATTTACAAACCATACAAATACTACCGTTACATAGATGATCTGTTCATCATCTGGACAGAAAGAAAAAGCAAACTCAGACACTTTCATAATTCATTCAACACCTTCCATTCATCTATAAAACTTAAAATGGATTTCTCCACAGAACAGGTACATTTTCTATACACTACTATATCCATCACCAATGGCACCCTCCACTCATCTACATATAGGAAACCTACAGACAGATGCAGCTACCTACAAAGCTCCAGTTTCCATCCCTCCCACACCAAATAAGCCATCATCCATAATCAAGCTATTAGATACCATCGGATTTGCTCAAACACTGGAGACCGTGATAAAAATGTAAACACTGCCTGAATCTTTCAAACAAAAGGTTTACAAAACCTGTATTAATACAGCCATTACTAACCAAAGATACTGAATTATAAGATATTCCCAAAACCTCCCATCCTTGCATATAAACAACCACCAAACCTGAAACAAAAACTTGTCAGCAGAAAATTGTCGAATGAACAACTGAATATAAAAAATGGAACTAAACCTTGTAACAAACGTGGCTGTAAATTATGTCAACACAACATCAAACCTATAACATCAAAGGATCATATTCATGTACATCATCCAATGTGGTTTATATAATACAATGTACTTTATGCGACACAGGCAGTTACACTGGAGAAACCAGCCAAAACATGCATTTAAGGATGAATTTACACAGGCATTCAATAAGAAAGAATAATGAAGACAGTTATTGTACCCCAGTGGGACACCATTTTAGCCAGAATGATCACTCCATCCAAAAACTTAAAAGTCAAAATACTCAGAGGAAAATGTAAAAACATCTAAGACAAAAACATTTGAAATAAAGATGATCACATTCTTCAACACAGGACTTAATATAGACTTGGGTTTTCTAACACATTATCAGACTTTCATGTGATTTTTTTCCCTCTTATACCTTAACTGACTTAGCACTCTTAGTGAGGTGTTTGTCCAACAGGAAAGATATCACTGTGGACTACAGTGCTCTGTTTTTTAAATGTATATATTGATGTATATCACATATTATAATTGTCAAGCTGTGAGATGTCGCCACGCTTTGCGTTGTGCGTACGACATAAGCGATGAGCGCCGAAGGCATTCATTGCCTGCAAGCCTCACGTAGCAAGGCGAGCAGTTGCCATTAAAAGTTAAAGCACTTAGACGATGAGCGTCAAAGGCGCTCATCAACTATGAGCCTCGCAAAGCGAGGCGAGCAGTGGAGGCAATTAAACACCCAGACTTAGCCAGAAAGGAGCGCTGATCAGACATTGAAAAACGTGGGACTTCGCCTCCAAACACTTAGAAAACGCAGGATCGCCTTAGGCTTTAAGCACTTCAGGAACGCAGGACTTAGAAAAAAAAATATTAGGTTGGAAAAATACGAAGTTAACGGTCGAACTGCGCAAATCGAAAAACACTAAAAACACAAAAAATAAAATACAAAACAAACATCAGACACAGCACGGGGTAACAGCCAGGACATCTAGGAGTGAGGTTGCACGCAAATGTAAGTTGAATTTGCTGAGTTCGCTACTCGAAAATCGGCTAAGCAAGAAAAAAAATGGCAGCCCAAAAAAATGAAAACGAGGCTACACAACCCTGAACCGCGCAAAACACAGCCAGCCACGTACCACTTTCACCCAGGAATGTACGAGCTACAAAATACACAATTACAAAGGACGGGAAATGCTCATGAACCACGTAGCACATAGACAAACAACGCCATTTTACAACATTAACTTCCAACTAACAACATTACGCATCTACAGTAGCGCTTTACACAAATAAACCAACGGTTTGACCTTAGCACGCCGCCTATTTCTAAAGCACAGTTGGGACATTCATGACACTATCTCCTCAGGTCAGCCGCAGTCCCACTGGACATTATATGCTGCAGGACAATAAGAGATTGTTAGCTCTTCAGGCTATTGATTGTTACATATACAGTGGATATAAAAAGTCTACACACCCCTGTTAAAATGTCAGGTTTCTGTGCTGTAAAAAAAATGAGACAAAGATAAATCATTTCAGAACTTTTTCCACCTTTAATGTGACCTATAAACTGTACAACTCAATTGAAAAACAAACTGAAATCTTTTAGGTAGAGGGAAGAAAAAATATAAAAATAAAATAATATGGTTGCATAAGTCTGCACACCCTTAAACTAATACTTTGTTGAAGCACCTTGTGATTTTATTACAGCACTCAGTCTTTTTGGGTATGAGTCTATCAGCATGGCACATTTTGACTTGGCAAGATTTGCCCACTCTTCTTAGCAAAAACACTCCAAATCTGTCAGATTGCGAGGGCATCTCCCGTGCACAGCCCTCTCCAGATCACAATCGGATTCAGGTCTGGGCCATTCCAAAACTTTAATCTTCTTCTGGTGAAGCCATTCCTTTGTTGATTTGGATGTATGCTTTGGGTCGTTGTCATGCTGAAAGATGAAGTTCCTCTTCATGTTCAGCTTTCTAGCAGAAGCCTGAAGGTTTTGTGCCAATATTGACTGGTATTTGGAACTGTTCATAATTCCCTCCTATCTTCACTAAGGCCCCAGTTCCAGCCCCAAAGCATGATGCTGCCACCACCATGCGTCACTGTGGGTATGGTGTTCTTTTGGTGATGTGCAGTGTTGTTTTTGCGCCAAACATATCTTTTGGAATTATGGCCAAAAAGTTCAATTTTGGTTTCATCAGACCATAACACCTTTTCCACATGCTTTTGGGAGACTTCAGATGTGTTTTTGCAAAATGTAGCCTGGCTTGGATATTTTTCTTCATAAGAAAAGGCTTTCGTCTTGCCACTCTACCCCATAGCCCAGACATATGAAGAATACGGGAGATTGTTGTGATATGTACCACACAGCCAGTACTTGCCAGATATTCCTGCAGCTCCTTTAATGTTGCTGTAGACCTCTTGGTAGCCTCCCAGACCAGTTTTCTTCTCGTCTTTTTATACATTTTGGAGGGAGCTCCAGTTCTTGGTAATGTCACTGTTGTACCATATTTTCTCCACTTGATGATGACGGTCTTCACTGTGTTCCATGGTATATCTAATGCCTTGGAAATTCTTTTGTACCCTTCTCCTGACTGATACCTTTTAACAATGAGATCCCTCTGATGCTTTGGAAGCTCTCTGTGGACCATTGCTTTTGCTGTGGGATGCGACTAAAAACATTTAAGCAAAGACCAACTAGAGCAGCTGAACTTTATTTGGGGTTAATCAGAGGCACTTTAAATGATGGCAGATGTATGCTGACTCCTATTTAACACGATTTGGAATGTGATTGCTTAATAGTGAACACAGCTACATCCCCAGTTATAAGAGGGTGTGCAGACTTATTTTTATATTTTTCTTCCCTCTACCTAAAAGATTTCAGTTTGTTTTTCAATTGAGTTGTACAGTTTATAGGTCACATTAAAGGTGGAAAAAGTTCTGAAATGATTTATCTTTGTCTAATATTTTTACCGCACAGAAACCTGACATTTTAACAGGGGTGTGTAGACTTTTTATATCCACTGTATTAATTAGAAATAGGTAGACTATATTAATTTGTTATTCAATAAATTAATTAGTATTTAAAAAAATAAAGATACATATATCTGTCTTTGTGATGAGCGCAAAACGTGCTCAGAGGACCTGAAAGGACACGCGAGGAGAGGCTCGCAATGAGCGCCGAAGGTCCTTAAGTACAAAAAGCTTAACATTGTGTGGCAAACAGCATTGCCGTTGTGTCACATGTTATTGCTCCGGGCAAGTCGCTAGTGTGTGTATATATATATATATATATATATATATATATATATATATATATATATAGTTTCCTTTACTATATTGTGTTTTTTCCCCCTATATGTATTTACCCAATGACAGACGCTGTCTCCACTCTCTCTGCATCTGCTGTTTTTATTCACACTGAGGGTCCATCTCATGTTAGTTTTGCTTCAGACTTGATAAAGAGAGGTTGAACCTTCCGAAAGCTCGTCGTTATTAATAAGACGTTTGTCCAATACAAAAGGTATCAAACTATATTGCAATACTCTTATTAATCTAAATATAGTTGTATAATCAGAGTGTTGCAGTAAATAGTGATACCTTTTTTATTGTACAAACGTATTCATAATAATGCGACGAGCTTTCGAGAGATAATGCCTCTCTTTATCAAGTCACAAAGCAATACTGATACAAGTATGAGCTAAAAACAGCAAACAGAAAAAGATGGGAAAAATGGAAAAACTAGAAAAAATAAATTCATTGGGCAGAGTTAAGTGAGGAACAGACCAGCGTTGTGATAATGTCCTGATAGGGCAGGAAGTCTATAGATAAGGTTGTAGATAAGAACACTGCAGAGTAAAATAAAGAGCAATACATAGAGCGGCCATATGCGGTATCTTCCATAGTTATGATGAGGTATATATATATACTAGCGAATTGCCCGTCAAAAAATGACGGCAATGAAATTGTAAGGTAGCTAATGCGGTTTGGTGTATACTAATAAAATAAGTAATAGATTAATAAATGAATATACTTTACCTATTTTGAAGCATTGTGTTTTGATGTTGCGGCAGCATTAGTGGCGTGGAGCTGCTGTGTAAGCGTGATGAACGTGTGCAGTGTAATAGTGTGCGTGCGCGAGACCAAACCGTTAGCGTAGTGGTGTACTTCCGAATTGTTCTAAAATGGCGGGTAATGTGTGGTGTGCGTCTGTAGCTGAATATCCGTATGTGTTTTGTGGTGTTTTGCGTGTTTCTTGGGGTGTTTTGCGTGTTTAGTGTGTTGTAGCCTTGTTTTCGTTTTGTTCGGCGGCCCGCAAGCGTGAGCAATGGCACGAGCGGGCTCGCATGCTCACAACTATATATGTGATACACACACACACATTATATATACACACACACATTATATACACATACACACACACACACAGATTATATACACATACATTATATACACACACACACACACACTACATACACACACACACACACAATACACATATATACACACACACACACACATTATATATACACACATACACACACACAATATACACACACATTATATATATATATATACACACACACACACACACACACACAATAAGCTGGAGATGAGGCACATATACAATGACTGACTGTAATGTGCCGTGCAATATATGTTATACATGCACATATAGGTGTATGCACTGACTGTATATCTGTACACAGTACAGATATACACACAGTATATATATATATATATATATATATATATATATATATATATATATATACATATACATACATATACACATATAGTTTTCTCCCACACCTATATAGAGCTGACTCCTGTGGTCCCAGGCCCTATCATGTGCCCTCTCACCCCACATGAAGCCCTATCAGGCTCTACTCACCTGTCCAGCCCGGGGGGCAGGCCTGTGTGTGCTCGGGGGAGTCCCGTGTATGTCCGTGGCTCGCTGTGCTCCTGGGGGTCCGCCCGAGGGTAGGGGGAAGTATAGTGAGGTGGTGAGCGCCTCCATGCCTGCCTGCTCTCCAGCTGCATTGTGGGAGTGTGACTCGCCGACACACAGCAGCAGCGCCGAAATGTGAGCAGTCCCAGCCGGTAAGCTGGCTGGGACAGACCTCTGAACATGGGGGTATAGAGACACCACAGAGAACCCCTATCAGGCTCCACTCACCTGTCCAGCCCGGGCAGGCCTGTGTGTGCTCGGGCGCTCCATGCCAGCAACTGGCAACAACTCACACTGTGCGGGGGGTGAACCCGAACCGGGGACTGGGCGGCCCTGCGCGGGGCATTGTGGGGAGGAGGTGGCTGCTCCATTCCAGCAACTGAGGGCCGCGGCTCGCTGCGCGCCCGCAAGCTTGAGCAACGGGCCGTACGCTGCGGGCAAGGGCCTCAGTTGCTGGGATGGAGCTTCGGCGCTCCATCCCAGCAACTGAGGCCCGCAGCCCTCGCTACGCGAGGGCCGCGGGCTCGCTACGTGAGCCCGCAAGCGTGAGTAACGGCCCGTACGCTCACAACTATATATGTGATATATATACATATATGTATATATATATATATATATATATATATATATATATATATATATATATATATATATATATATATATATATATATATATATATAATATGTCAGTGGTTCTTTTAATCTATTCCTGTAATCTTTACATCTGGGATATGCCCATCCAGTGACCTTCATCTTTTTCGTCCGTGCAGTTTTGTTTTGTGGCTCATGATTACGGGACTTTCTCCATTACCTGCAAATCTTCACTAAATACACTTTCTGGGGTTTCAGTCAAGATCTTCTCAGCCATCTGCATCCTCTCTATGTTCATCATTAGAAGATTCTCCAAGACTTGTGCTCTCTTTGGTCCAGATTTTGATCTACAATGGAGTAAGAAATGTGATATATGTCAAGAGAAATGTAAATATGTAAAAGAAAGGAAAAGACAGGAAATCAGACGTGTGACCAGGAGAAACACAAGATCAGAGCAAGGCCGGACTAATAGCCCAGGAAAGACGGGAACCAATGCAAGGAGGGGCACACAGCACTGGAGGGACAGGAACCAGAGCAAGGAGGGGCACACGGCACTGGAGAGACAGGAACCAGAGCAAGGAGGGGCACACAGCACTGGAGGGACGGGAACCAGAGAAAGGAGGGGCACACGGCACTGGAGGGATGGGAACCAGAGAAAGGAGGGGCACACGGCACTGGAGAGACAGGAACCAGAGCAAGGAGGGGCACACGGCACTGGAGGGACAGGAACCAGAGCAAGGAGGGGCACACGGCACTGGAGGGACAGGAACCAGAGCAAGGAGGGGCACACGGTACTGGAGAGATGGGGAACCAGAGCAAGGAGGGGCATACGGCACTGGAGAGACGGGAACCAGAGCAAGGAGGGGCACACGGCACTGGAGAGATGGGAACCAGAGCAAGGAGGGGCACACGGCACTGGAGGGACAGGAACCAGAGCAAGGAGAGGCACACAGCACTGGAGAGACAGGAACCAGAGCAAGGAGGGCCACACAGCACTGGAGAGAAGGGAACCATAGCAAGGAGGGCCACACAGCACTGGAGAGAAGGGAACCATAGCAAGGAGGGGCACACAGGACTGGAGAGACGGGAACCAGACCAAGGAGGGGCACACGGCACTGGAGGGATGGGGAACCAGAGCAAGGAGGGGCACACGGCACTGGAGAGACAGGAACCAGAGCAAGGAGTGGCATACGGCACTGGAGAGAAGGGAACCATAGCAAGGAGGGGCACACGGCACTGGAGAGACAGGAACCAGAGCAAGGAGTGGCATACGGCACTGGAGAGAAGGGAACCATAGCAAGGAGGGCCACACGGCACTGGAGAGAAGGGAACCATAGCAAGGAGGGGCACACGGCACTGGAGAGACGGGAACCAGAGCAAGGAGGGGCACACGGCACTGGAGAGACGGGAACCAGAGCAAGGAGGGGCACACGGCACTGGAGAGACGGGAACCAGAGCAAGGAGAGGCACACGGCACTGGAGAGACGGGAACCAGAGCAAGGAGGGGCACACGGCACTGGAGAGACGGGAACCAGAGAAAGGAGGGGCACACGGCACTGGAGAGACGGGAACCAGAGAAAGGAGGGGCACACGGCACTGGAGAGATGGGAACCAGAGCAAGGAGGGGCACACGGCACTGGAGAGACGGGAACCAGAGCAAGGAGGGGCACACGGCACTGGAGAGACGGGAACCAGAGAAAGGAGGGGCACACGGCACTGGAGGGACAGGAACCAGAGAAAGAAGGGGCACATGGCACTGGAGGGGCAGGAACTAGAGCAAGGATGGGCACACAGCACTGGAGGGACAGGAACCAGAGCAAGGAGGGGGAAAAGGCACTGGAGAGATGGGGAACCAGAGCAAGAAGGGGCACATAGCACTGGAGAGATGGAAAACCAGAGCAAGGAGGGGCACACAACACTGGAGGGACAGGAACCAGAGCAAGGAGGAGCACACGGCAATGGAGAGACAGGAACCAGAGCAAGGAGGGGCACACGGCACTAGAGAGACGGGAACCAGAGCAAGGAGGGGCACACGGCACTGGAGGGATGGGGAACCAGAGCAAGGAGGGGCACACAGCACTGGAGGGATGGGGAACCAGAGCAAGGAGGGGCACATGGCACTGGAGGGGCAGGAACCAGAGCAAGGAGGGGCACACGGCACTGGAGGGACAGAAACCGGATCAAGGAGGGGCACACAGCACTGGAGAGATGGGAACCAGAGCAAGGAGGGGCACACGGTACTGGAGAGATGGGGAACCAGAGCAAGGAGGGGCACACGGCACTGGAGAGACAGGAACCAGAGCAAGGAGGGGCACACGGCACTGGAGAGACGGGAACCAGAGCAAGGAGGGGTACACGGCACTGGAGGGACAGGAACCAGAGCAAGAAGGGGCACATGGCACTGGAGGGGCAGGAACTAGAGCAAGGATGGGCACACAGCACTGGAGGGACAGGAACCAGAGCAAGGAGGGGGAAAAGGCACTGGAGAGATGGGGAACCAGAGCAAGAAGGGGCACATAGCACTGGAGAGATGGAAAACCAGAGCAAGGAGGGGCACACAACACTGGAGGGACAGGAACCAGAGCAAGGAGGAGCACACGGCAATGGAGAGACAGGAACCAGAGCAAGGAGGGGCACACGGCACTAGAGAGACGGGAACCAGAGCAAGGAGGGGCACACGGCAATGGAGAGACGGGAACCAGAGCAAGGAGGGGCACACAGCACTGGAGGGATGGGGAACCAGAGCAAGGAGGGGCACACAGCACTGGAGGGATGGGGAACCAGAGCAAGGAGGAGCACATGGCACTGGAGGGGCAGGAACCAGAGCAAGGAGGGGCACACGGCACTGGAGGGACAGGAACCGGATCAAGGAGGGGCACACAGCACTGGAGAGATGGGAACCAGAGCAAGGAGGGGCATACGGCACTGGAGAGACAGGAACCAGAGCAAGGAGGGGCACACGGCACTGGAGAGACAGGAACCAGAGCAAGGAGGGGCACACGGCACTGGAGGGACAGGAACCAGAGCAAGGAGGGGCACACGGTACTGGAGAGATGGGGAACCAGAGCAAGGAGGGGCACACGGCACTGGAGAGACAGGAACCAGAGCAAGGAGGGGCACACGGCACTGGAGAGACGGGAACCAGAGCAAGGAGGGGTACACGGCACTAGAGGGACAGTAACCTCATCTCTAATAAGTGGTGCTAGAAGAGGCTTTTTGGTATTATACACCGTTATAATAGATGGCGCTACAAAAACAATTTTCCACTGGTGTCATTTACCCTTACATCCAACAGATGGTGCTGTAAGAATGCAACTTATATTTCCACATCCAAATGATGGCGCTCTAATAAATTATTGTTATGACTCCTTAGCACCAATAGGTGGCAGTGTAACTATTCAGTAAGGTATTATTACTATTATTATTTTGTTATTATTTATTATTAGATCCAATGTATCTAATGGATCTGGGTCTTTTTCCCCACTGCCTTATTAACAGGCGCTCATCGCAAGTAGTCGGAATTGCGAGCTTGCTTGCTCATCGCAGTGTAATTTAACATTGGTGTGATGGACATATTTGCATATTTAACAACTATTATAGTTGACTAGCGACTTGCCCGTCAAAAACGTCGGGGCAATAAAAAAGTGTGGAAATGCTGTTTGTCACACAATGGTAGTCTACTGCGTGCCTCAACTGCTCGCCTCGCTTTGTGCGCTCATTGCTCCCTAAGTCCTGCATGTCGCCTTTATGGGCCGCCAACGGCGATCAGTGCATGCCTCAAAATCTGCCTTTGCTAACAATACTTTGATTACACCTCCACAGGCCCGGTCATAACGTTTATCTTTTATCACCACAGAAACTATTTATAAAACAATACATATAAATGTCCGGCGTGTTTAACATGAATATGGTCAGTATGGTAAGCATGTACACAGAAATATAAGTGCCGAAGGTCCTCAGAGGAGCAAAAGTACATGAGGGTAGAGGCTTGCAATGAGCGCCAAAGGTCCTCAGAGGAGCAAAAGTACACGAGGGGAGAGGCTTGCAATGAGCGCCGAAGGTGCATAGAGGAGCAAAAGCTTTACATTGTGTGGCAAACAGCATTGCCATGGCTTCAAATGTTATTGCCATCATTTTTGACAGGCAAGTTGCTAGTATATATTCCTTATTTGTACTACTGTACTTTTTATGGTGGAGGGCTTCTATCACTCTTAGCCCACCATATGTGAAACAATTGCTATATATATATATATATACACACACTGTATTTTTCTGTGTATAAAAATGTATTTTTTACCAATTTTTTTAAGTCTAAATTAGGGGGGTCGTCTTATACACGGAATGTTGCAATTAGACCCCCTTGTCTGGTACTGTAATGCTGCATCTGGCCAATAGATTTGAGGCAGAAGAAAAGACACACGTATTGGAAATGCATTGGTTCCAATTAGAGTGCATTACACTGCAAGTGTGCATATAAATGTGTATTTTACAAGTTTTTATTGTGTTACACACACGTTTAAGGGCACTTTCTGTCATGATTTTCACTGATTTCCATTCCAGCTCAATATCCTTGTGATCACATCACTTATTACTCAGTCGCAACGTGCAGGATCACAGGGATATTGAGCTGGAATGGAAATAACACAGAAAGTGCAACACAGTGATAACTTGTAAAATACACATTTGCATATTTATTTTTTTCAGAATTTTGGGCTCAAAAATAATGGAGGTCGTCTTATACACGGACAAATACGGTCCGTATATATATATATATATATATATATGTTACACACACCCCTATCTGTGTCGCTACAAATCTACATTTTCATCTATAAATATATATATATATATATCTGTCTCTAGTATATGAAATGGGGATAAAATAAATAAATAATAACAGCGATGATATATCACAATATTACATACCCACAAGGCCGTGCGGTTACAGTATATCCAGATATCACGTAATGCATTATACAGATTCCGGGGTTCTCACACAGCAGCCCTGCAGGATGGATGTCCAGTGTCACCTGCTGTTTACCTGACCCTGAAAGGGTTACACTGGACATCCTGCTGACCTCTCTGCCAGCGAAAGGGTTAATGAGATCCCAAGGAGTAAGCCCCGGAATCTGTATAAATCATTATCTGTTCTGGTACCCACACAAAGGGTTAATTCTATATAGAGACACATACTACAGTCACGCGACACCTGGGAGGAGCCTATGTGTGTGTGTATGTTATATTCAGGGATTCACAGAACTCCCTGGAACATTAATCCATTATTTACCTGTTGGGAACTGGAACACAACCGGGTCAGTTCGGGTCAGCTCCGGGTCAGCTTCGGGTCAGCTCCGGGTCAGCTCCGGGTCAGCTCCGGGTCGCAGTCTCCGACAAAAGAACAGAAGGGAATGAGCGGGAAATGACTTCACCAAGCTACAAATAAGCAGCAGCCAATCAGCACAGTAGGGGGCGGGGTTCCTGATATAACCCGGTTTCCATGGTGACGCTGTACATATAAATCTGTTCTATGCTCTCCAAATGCAACAGTAAAAATCGGACTGAAATTATATCAGCGTCTGCCTGGAAACTAGTGACGTAGAGCTGGTCTAATTATTGATTGGTCAGGACGTTCTGCATGTTATTGCTGCCCTCTAATGTGTGCTCGGTGTATTACACCCACTGTCTGGCACCAGTTACATATGTGATAAAATATAACTGTCTGGAGCTGTGAGAGTGGGGAGGGAGGGGTGTATATATACATAGATAAATACAGATAGATAGACCAATAGAGACAGATAGACAGACAGATAGACAGACAGGCAGATAGATAGACAGACAGACAGACAAATAGACAGACAGACAGACAGATAGACAGACAGACAAATAGATAGATAGATTGATAGATAGATAGATAGATAGATAGATAGATAGAGGGGATAGATAGATAGATAGATAGATAGATGGATATATAGACAGATAGATAGAGGGATAAATAGATAGATAGATAGATAGATAGATAGATAGATAGATAGAGGGATAGATAGATAGAGGGATAGATAGATAGATAGATAGATAGATAGATAGATAGATAGAGGGATAGATAGATAGATAGATAGATAGATAGATAGATACAGATAGATAGAGGGATAGATAGATAGATACATAGAGGGATATATAGATAGATAGAGGGATAGATAGAGGGATAGATAGATAGATGGATAAATATATAGATAGATAGATAGACAGACAGATAGACAGATAGAGACAGATAGAGAGACAGACAATCAGCTAGATAGAGGGATAGATAGATAGATAGATAGATAGATACAGTCAGGTCCATAAATATTGGGACATGGACAAAATTCTAACCTTTTTGGCTCTATACACCACCACAATGGATTTGAAATGAAACGAACAAGATGTGCTTTAACTGCAGACTTTCAGCTTTAATTTGAGGGTATTTACATCCAAATCAGGTGAACGGTGTAGGAATTACAAGTTTGTATATGTGCCTCCCACTTTTTAAGGGACCAAAAGTAATGGGACAATTGGCTGCTCAGCTGTTCCATGGCCAGGTGTGTGTTATTCCCCCATTATCCCATTTACAAAGAGCAGATACAAGCTCCAGTGTTCATTTCAAGTGTGCTATTTGCATTTGTTGCTGTTAACTCTCAATATGAGATCCAAAGAGCTGTCACTATCAGTGAAGCAAGCCATCATTAGGCTGAAAAAACAAAACAAACCCATCAGAGAGATAGCAAAAACATTAGGTGTGGCCAAATCAACTGTTTGGAACATCCTTAAAAAGAAAGAACGCACCGGTGAGCTCAGCAACACCAAAAGACCCGGAAGACCACGGAAAACAACTGTGGTGGATGACCAAAGAATTATTTCCCTGGTGAAGAAAACACCCTTCACAACAGTTGGCCAGATCAAGAACACTCTCCAGGAGGTAGGTGTATGTGTGTCAAAGTCAACAATCAAGAGAAGACTTCACCAGAGTAAATACAGAGGGTTCACCACAAGATGTAAACCATTGGTGAGCCCCAAAAACAGGAAGGCCAGATTAGAGTTTTCCAAACAACATCTAAAAAAGCCTTCACAGTTCTGGAACAACATCCTATGGACAGATGAGACTAAGATCAACTTGTACCAGAGTGATTGGAAGAGAAGAGTATGGAGACGGAAAGGAACTGCTCATGATCCAAAGCATACCACCTCATCAGTGAAGCATGGTGGTGGTAGTGTCATGGCGGGGGCATGTAGGGCTGCCAATGGAACTGGTTCTCTTGTATTTATTGATAATGTGACTGCTGACAAAAGCAGCAGGATGAATTCTGAAGTGTTTCGGGCAATATTATCTGCTCATATTCAGCCAAATGCTTCAGAACTCATTGGACGGCGCTTCACAGTGCAGATGGACAATGACCCGAAGCTTACTGCAAAAGCAACCAAAGAGTTTTTTAAGGGAAAGAAGTGGAATGTAATGCAATGGCCAAGTCAATCACCTGATCTGAATCCAATTGAGCATGCATTTCACTTGCTGAAGACAAAACTGAAGGTAAAATGCCCCAAGAACAAGCAGGAACTGAAGACAGTTGCAATAGAGGTCTGGCAGAGCATCACCAGGGATGAAACCCAGCGTCTGGTGATGTCTATGCGTTTCAGCCTGTAATTGACTGCAAAGGATTTGCAACCAAGTATTAAAACGTGAAAGTTTGTTTTATGACTGTTAATCCCATTACTTTTGGTACTTTTGGTTAAAAAGTGGGAGGCACATATACAAACTGTTGTAATTCCTACACCGTTCACCTGATTTGGATGTAAATACCCTAAAAATAAAGCTGAAAGTCTGCAGTTAAAGAAAATCTTGTTTGTTTCATTTCAAATCCATTGTGGTGGTGTATAGAGCGAAAAAGATTAGAATTGTGTCGATGTCCCAATATTTATGGACCTGACTGTAGATAGATAGATAGAGAGACAGATAGAGACAGATAGACAGACAGATAGATAGATAGAGACAGATAGATAGATAGATAGACAGACAGATAGATAGACAGGTAGAGACAGATAGAGAGACAGACAAACAGCTAGATAGATAGACAGATAGACAGACAGACAGACAGATAGATAGATATATAGACAGACAGACAGACAGACAAACAGAGAGATAGGTAGACAAACAGATAGATAGATAGACAGATAGACAGGCAGATAGATACGGATAGATAGATACAGATAGATAGACAGATAGATAGATAGATAGATAGATAGATAGAGGGATAGATAGATAGGTAGATAGATAGATAGATAGATAGATAGATAAATGGATAGATAGATAGAGGGATAGATAGATAGATAGATAGATAGTGTAACGGAACCCATCACTGTTTTACCCTGTTTTATGGTTATTATTATGGTTAAAATATGATCCTACTATATTATACTGTATGTATGTTGGTTTATGCTCTGCAGAATATTGGCCCAGACTATTGCAGACCTTGGCATGGGAGATAATCCTGTTACATAGACTCCTCATAAGATAAGGAAGTGTTTTCATTCTCAGACATAAGAACAAAGAAGGATGATCTAATCCATGTCTGATTGTATCAAAGTTGCCAGGTAGCCTCAGGGAGGTGTGACCCACCTATTGTCCCTATATGTGTATTGTGTGGCCAACTATGGGGGATATGTGAAATGTCTGTGTGTTATGTGTAAAAGATACTTTTACTAACTTTTGAACCCCTGGTCTGATTCATGCCATTTTTTAATATGTTGTTCCACAATTTATGTTGTTCATAAAAATGTAAGATTTATTTATGTACTATGTAAAATCATAAAGTTATAAAAATGGATAAAAATCGAGGCGGAGGATCATGGAGGCGCCGGAAGTGACGTGCACGTCAGTGTGAGACTGCCGTGTCAGTTTGCAGGGGGGACGGACGCCATAGACACATGTTTCTTTCCTGCACGGAGTCAATACCCTAGCATCTGAATAATGCTGCAAAGCGGCGAACCCGAAACAGCCCGATACAGCCCGATGTGGGAGTGAACAGCCATAACAGCCATTTAAGCCGGGAATACCTCCTTCCAGGATAGACCCCCTAAGACGTATAAAGACTCTTAAAGAAGAAAGGAATACAAGAAGAGCGAAAAGGTAACCGACTCGGGTGACTTGAAGAATAGAGACTGGCGTGGTAAATAAAGTTTGAAAAATAAAATCTGGCATGGTATAACAGTCCGGAGGTAAAAAACCCCGCCAAGCAGATGACATCAGCTGGAGTAGCACTGCGCTGAAAACGCCATACTCATAGCCCTACACAGTAGGGGCCCAGAAAAGAGTTACCCGGCAAGGATATACCAAATAAGAAGCCAGCATTGCTGGCATATAACTAATACTTTTCGTTACTCACCCTCCATCTCGTATTTTAAGTGCTGCAATTGGAGCACGGAAAGTAAGTGTGGTGAGCGGAAGCTGAAGAAGCGCCGGTAGCGCTGCGTGCTGGGTCTGTTCCGTCCTGCCTGGGAGGAAGGGTAAGTGGCTTGGCTGTGGCTGATACCGCCCTTTATTTCTCTATTTTTATGGTATATAGATTATGCTGTAAAAGGAAAAAATGTATAATAAGCGGAAATTAGCACACTAAATATCTCTTACCTAAAGACCAAGAGGAAGGGCGGCTCAAGAGTCCCCCCTAAAATCCCCCCTAAAGTAGATCACTAAATAAATTATAAACTGAAGATTCAGAAGAATAAGAAGGTAATAACTTCTTTAAAAATTAGTTAAACCACCGACTTGGAAAGTTGACTAATATTTTCCTCCAGGAACAGATAAATAAAACCACTTATTAGTATTGAAGTATTATAACCTCTGAAAATAATTAAGTAAACTTTACTCGCATCTAAAAGACATTTTTACCTACAGATAAAATTAGTCTATTCGCCTAAGAGAAGGAAGGAGAGAGAAAAGAGAGTAAAGTAGTGGAGGTTAAAGGGTAAGGTGTGAAGAGGAAAAAGGAGGAGAGGGGAGAAGAAGGAGAGAAAGAAGGAGGGAAAGAGAAAAAAAAAAAAGAAGAAAAGGGGAAGAAGGGGAAAAGGAGGAAGAAGGGAAAGAGAAAGAAGGAAAAAAAAAAAGGAAAAAAGAGGAAAAAAGAGGAAGAAGAAAGGAAAGAGAAAAGGGGAAAGGAAAGGGAAAAGGAAGAAAAAGAGGAAAGTAAATAAGAAAAGGGCCCTCAAAGAAACCTTTAAGTAAAAACAAGAAGATCACAAAAGCCTAATAATGTCAAACAAAAAAAGTAATACAATTAATAAAACAAGGCTAAAGGAGAAAATAAAAGACTCAACAAAACAAGCAAATTTCTTCTCCCCCAGAAATAAAGGAAATACCCCAGATTCCTCTCATACGGATACTAGTTTAGACCTCATAGAAAACCAGTACCCCGAAAAACCTTCCCAGGGAAATCTGGAAGATGACTCCACTCAAGAAGAGGAAATACTTACATGCTCTAAATTAAAGTCCATCCTAAAAGAATTTCAAGTTAACTTGACAAGAGACCTTTCAAAACAAATGTCTGAAATTACTGAATCTATCAACAATATATCTTTAAGAATTGAGGCTAATGAAAATGTATGCGATAAAATTATAATGGACAATAATGCTATCCTCAATTGTTTAACTGCCTTAGAAAATAAAAATGAGGAACTCTGTATAAAAATCAACAACTTGGAGAATAGATCCAGAAAGAATAACCTGCGCTTGAGAGGGATACCTGAAACACTCCAAGGAGAAGACCTGGAGTCATATGTTAAAGGATTGTTTAACCATTTGGTACCGGAGGTACAGAAAGACCAATGGAAAATGGATGAACTGTATAGACTTCCTCTGGCAAAAACAATGGACAAATCCATACCTAGAGACATTATATCAAAACTGCATTTTTTCCCCTCAAAGGACATGGTCTTAAAAAATGTTTTTTTAAAGAAACAGCTAGACCATCCATATGATAATATAAAAATATTTCAAGATTTATCGACTTATACGTTGGGGAAAAGAAGGGAATTTACACAAATTACTAGAACACTCAGGCTAAAAGAAATCAGATATAAATGGGCTCAGCCAGCAGGTTTATTAATCTATAAAGATTCAAAATGGGTTAAAACAAACTCAGCCCAAGAAGCTATAGAAATATTAAAGGAATGGGATATACATATAGATAGTAATATAGAGGTAGTTAAAAAATTGGAACTGAGAGCAGGAAATTTAGATTGGAAAAAGAAAAAAAATGACACATAATCTCTGGCAACCGTAGAATTGAGACATGGGTACTTGAAAAATTTGGGAGTAAGAAGTATAATGTAAGGCATAGAGAGTAATAATAAGACCACATACTGGTAGTAAGGTTAGGGGGACAGACAAATATTGGTTAACATAAAGATTTTTAAATAAAAGTGTTACAGTTAAATGGTCATAATGACTTTAGAAGGACTCTAAGTTTAAATGGATGGGGGAGTAAGGTAGAATTAGTAATACTAGTATATAGAGCATGAAGAACTAAATCCGAAATTAGAAGTAAGGTGAAGAGTGATAGATAGATACTATTAAACACAAAGATTTTTATAAAGAAATCAAAGGTAGAGAATCACGTTTTTGTGAGTTTGAGACAAAATTTAAATTATCAATTTGTCACATAAAATTTAATTAATTAGTTAGATAAGATAAGCAAGTAAATTTTTTACACCTAAGAAAGTAAAATAGCTGGAATAGTAACTGGCAGTAACCAAATTAAGATTAGAGATACTCACTAGGATAGATCACTTGTAATTAATTGCTTCCAGAATGGAAACTGCACTGAACACTATATGAAAATATTTGATAAGATAATTAATAGTAGTGCGTAGTAACCAAATTAAGATTAGACATATTCACCAGGATAGATCATTTGTAGGCAACTGCCTCCAGAATAGAAACTGCACTGTATACTATATGAAAATATTTTAAAAGATAATTAAGGGGATAAATAGAGTTACAGTATAGAGAAGATTCCAGTGGCACCTATAAAATTGATTACTTGTGAAACCTTTTTTCTCCTCGGACGGTTAAAATGTAATAAATATACTCTGGTTTTTAGATGGAATGGGCACACTCAGAATTGTGTAGACACGATTATATGGGGGGGAGCTAAGCTCAAGCAAAAAACTGATAAATTTAAAATATATGGTTAGGGAGATTTCCCTTCTAGACTGTTCGAGGAGTAAAAGATAATCATTATAAAGATGGCCTGTAGCAAATGCACTATATTGTTTATGTCCCCCTGAACCCTTATTTATATTTTTGGTACCCTAGTTCTCACCCCCTCGCTCAGCAACTGAGCGATATATTTTCACTTCTCAATATCTAATGCGTCTTGCAAAAGATCAGCTGACATCTTTCTTTAAGTTGCAGCTGGTCTTTAGACTACCCTTACAGTCTTGTAGGGTGGTTTCTTACAATATGTATTTTTTTTTTTTTTTGCTCGCTGTTTTTTTCCTCTCTCTCTCTCTCTTTCCCTCTCCCGAGTCATGGAAGCATTCGAGGAACATTACATATACTCTTTTAACAATTTAAAATGCAAATAAAAATAATTTCACATAATGTTAATGGTCTTAAATCCCCAACAAAAAGAAAAACGGCCTTTTTAGAGTATTACAAACTAAATGCTGAAATCCTTTGTCTGCAAGAAACACATTTAAAACAGGAAAATCTAAAATATATGAATAATACAAAATATACAAATAGAATAGACTCTACCTTTAAGAAAAAATCAAAAGGGGTCTCTATCTTATTTAAAAATAGCTTGAAATTAGTAGAAGAAGGCAGTAAGATCGACCCAGAGGGTAGATACATAATATGGACCGGACAGATTGATGGGCGTTTAATAACATTGGTTAATACCTACCTACCAAATAAAGGTCAAATAGGTTTCCTTAGGAAACTTCTTAAAGAAATTAATAAAATTAAAGGAGGTTTGCTAATAATCTGTGGTGATTTTAATATGACATTTGACGATAATTTAGATAAACAAATAGTCGGACCTAAGAAATCGATATCACAAACAAATTGTATCTCAAAAGCATTTCGTAAAATTAAGGAAGATAATAATCTGATAGACTCATGGAGGATCTTACATCCAGGTGTACGAGAATATACTCACTTCTCATACAGACACAACTCATTTTCTAGAATAGATTATATATTAACTGACCTTCCAACTTTAAAAGTAATTAAAAAGATAAATATCCGTCCTACCCCATGGTCAGACCACTCTTTAAACGAATTAATTATACAAGATCCAAATTCAAACATCCAAAGAAAAAAGAGTAGTTGGAAGATGGACTCTTGGTTCCTGAAGGATGAAGAATTTGTTGCATACTTGAAAAAAGAAACACTGGAATTTCTAAAAATTAATAAGCCATCTGTTAATTCAGATATAACCTTGTGGTGTACGTATAAAGCATATATGAGGGGTATATTTATTGCTAAAGCAGCTGAAGTGAAAAGGTCAAGAGGTAAGTCTTTAAGGACTCTCTATCTGGATTTAAATAAGATGAAAGATATTTTTAGGGAGACACCAAATAGTGAAAATAGTAAAGCAATAAAAGACATAAATAGTCAAATACAAAAGATTCTACAGCTCCAATCAGATAAAATACTATGGAAATTTCAGCAGACACAATTTTTTGAAGGGGGCAAATCAGGTAAATTCCTGGCTAACAAATTAAAGAAACAGTACATTAAAAATAATATTGAAAAAATTCTAGATTTTAATAACATCCCTCAATCGCATCCAGACAAAATAGGATTAGTATTCCAGGACTACTATAGTAACTTATATAATCTAGAGAAAGATCATTGATTAGTTAAGCCAGGAATAGAAGAGATTAAACAATATCTAGATAATATAAAGTTCCCCAAAGTATCGGAAGCCCAACTTACCTTCCTGAATAAGCAAATAGAAAATATTGAGATAACTGAAATTGTGTCTAAAAATAAAAAAAATAAAACTCCTGGGGTAGACGGATTTAATAACTTATTTTATCGCTATCTAAGTAAAGAATTAAATAGTACTTTATGTAACCTCTTTAACGAGATAAAACAAAAAGAAGTGATACCATCAGAATTAACGGAAATAAAAATAATTAATATACTAAAACAAGGAAAAAATCCTGAAGATTATAAAAACTATCGCCCAATCTCCTTAATTAACGTTGATATTAAAATCTATTCTAAAATCTTGGCTAATAGATTAAGCAAGATTATACCTTCCCTAATACACCCAGACCAAACAGGATTTATTCCGAATAGACAAGCGTCGGATAATACCAGGCGTCTGTTAGACACCCTGTACTATATAAAAAAAAAGACAGGGTCAGGTGGGACTTCCTAGAGAGTGTTCTGGAGAGTTTTGGCTTGAAAAGTTTTGCTTCATCAGCAATAAAACCCCTCTATTTAAATACTATAGCACATATTTCATCTTCACAATTTAGCTCGGGTAAATTTTTAATATCGAACGGTACTCGTCAGGGCTGTCCATTGTCACCATTGCTCTTTGTCCTATTCCTAGAACCTTTATTGATTAAAATTAGAGACTCGGCAGAAATCAGAGGGATTGAAGTAGGACAAGAGGAATATAAAATAATGGCATACGCGGATGATATTATCATAACAATAACAAATCCCGAATACTCCTGTAGAGCACTACAGACCAGTCTAGAAGAATTTGGTAAATTTTCCTATTTTAAAATTAATCAACAGAAAACCGAAGTCCTGACCTGTAATATACCATTAGAAGAAAAAAATAGGTTAGTGAATTCATACTCTTACTGCTGGAAGTCCTCTCATATAGTACACCTGGGGGTAAGATTCCCAGACCATATAAAAAATATCTTTAAAGATAATTATAATGATATATTGAAACAAATAAGAAAACAGTTGAATGATTGGAGATCTTTACAGTTATCATGGTTATCTAGAATAAATGCAGTTAACATGAGTTTAATCCCTAAAATTACATGTATAATGAGATGTCTTCCAGGTAAAATACCGGCTTATTGCATAAAGATCATTCAAGACATATTAGATGACTATATTTATCTGGGGAAAAAAACAAGAATTAAAAAATCTATAATTTGCAAGAAATTGGAGAAAGGGGGACTAAGTGCTCCCTCCATTAAAGAGTTAAATAAAAAAATTATACTTACACAAGCAGCTGGATATAACTATAAACAAAATAGTCCAAGATGGCTAACAATAGAAGACTCCCTATCGGGTAGAGTCCCAATAGATAATATACTATGGATCACTGAGTATAAACAGAATGGGAGTTCAGAATTACCTCCTAATATTAAATATATTATCAACATATGGCATAAAAATAAAAGAAAACTCTCAATAGTGCAGTCCCCATCTTTGGCAGCACCAATAGATTTTCTTAATAATAATTTGAATGGATTACTTCTGTCTTTACTAAAACTACATAATGTTAGAAAGGTGGGAGATCTATTTGAAAAAGGGAATTTAATGGAATTGAAAAGACAAAGAGAAATTTAATTTAGATAAAATTACGTGGTTAGATTATGAAGGACTACAAAGACACCTTACTCTCCTAGGATATAAAATTATTAATATGAACAAAATCTGGAAAATGGAAGAATATTTAATCAAAGGTGAATTGTCACACATAATTTCTAAACTTAGTAATATGATTGATGAAAACATTCCCTTTGAAAAGAGTTTGGGTATATTAGCCTGGGAAGCTGACTTGAAAATTATAATATTAGAGGTAGACTGGATTAAAATTTTTAGTACTATTAAGAAATCATCAATTAACTCTTCATATAATGAAATGATGGTCAAATTAATCCATAGATGGTACTATGTCCCTAATAGACTAAAAACAATATATAATAACCTAGATGGCCTATGCTGGAAACAATGCGGACTACCAGGCACAACCATTCATATGTGGTGGGATTGCAAAAAAATTAAAATATTCTGGATGAGAGTAAGTAAAGAACTTTCGGCTCTCACTGGTAAACAAATTCCTTGTATTCCGTTAATATTTATTTTACACTTGCAAATGGAAACCTTCCCACCAGGGGAAAGATTTTTAATATCACACATATGTCTAGTTGCTAAATGGTTATTATTGAAATATTGGAAACAACCTCAAGTACCCTCCTGGAAAGAATTAGAGAACACTATCTTAAAAAATAGAGAAATGATGAAATTAGATCTGCTGGTTAATTCCCGAGATAATATCCCCAAGGCCACTCGTCTAATAAAATGGCAGCTCTGGGACCAATATCTGACATTAAGCTAGAAAAATGAGGGCGATGAAATTCTCATTGATAGTGTTACCGCGACGAATTTTAAAGGAGGGGAAAGGAGAGAGAGTGAACTTTTTTTTTTTTTTTTTTCCTTTTCTTTCTCTCTTTTTCTCCGTCTCTGTCTTCTGTTGATTGTAAAATTATATTTAAAACTTGAGAGATATCAAAGATGTTGAGAGGATATGTTCATGTTCGTGTATTGCTTATTATTCTCTCTTGTATGGTGTAATTACAAATATGCTCATTAAAAAAATAAAGAGTAAAAAAAAAAATGAAAAAAAAAAAAATTAATGGATAAAAATGTGTAAGTTTTATCTGGGAGATAATTGAGTAGATACAGTAATAAACTCAATTATCTCCCAAGCAGTAGGGGAGGGAAACGGTGGGCGTTACTATTGTGTTATTGGTTGTTTATACCTTCCCCTGGGTGTGTTCTGTTTACCTGACTGTAATAAAAACCAGGCTGGGTGTGCCAGCAAGAGAGTTCTACTTGACCCTTCAAAACGTAGCCTCGTCTCGTTCTTGGAGGGGATTGCTATATCACACTGGGGATTGCTATGCTTTGCATACTCCCTTGAGCTGTAACTACTGAACCCTTGTTCCTGATGTACTCTCCTTGGAGGAGAGGTCTTCCCCACACGATCCTGGATGCTGGAGATTCATACAGGGTGGAAGGAAGACGGCTCGGCTCCAGTTAAGCTACGGCGGTTGTGGAGTCTGTGGTGGTTGTGGTGTCCGGTGCGGTGCTTGTAGTCCTCGGCGCAAGCTAGGACGCGTCCATCAACGGAGGTACCCAGTCGGGGTGCCGGGAGATCCGTTACAGATAGATAGATAAATAGATAGATAGATAGATAGATAGAGGGATAGATAGATAGATAGATATATCGATATAGATAGATAGATATAGATAGATAGACAGACAGACAGAGACAGATAGATAGAGGGATAGATAGATAGACAGACAGACAGACAGACAGATAGATAGATAGATAGATAGATAGATAGAGACAGATAGACAGATAGATAGACAGATAGATAGAGACAGATAGACAGATAGATAGATAGAGACAGATAGACAGATAGAGAGACAGACAGACAGACAGATAGATAGACAGACAGATAGATAGACAGATAGACAGATAGATACACATTCGCCGCCATTTTACACTTACTGACAAAATGCGAAGTACACAGCTACCCTAACGCAGCCTATTTACACTGCACACTGCGCACATTGCTTACACTTACACCTCAGCTCCACAACACAAACGTACATTGTATGCAGGAACATCAAAACAGATTGTCAGCTCTTCAGCACAAATACACTTAAAAAGCACTTACAAATAGGTAAAGTATATTAATTTATATATAAACACAGGAAGATTGGCAGCAGGGGACGGTTACACACACACCTCTGTCACCTCTACAGCCTGAAGAGTGGCCCAGGAAGATTGGAAGCAGGGGACAGTTACACACACACCTCTGTCACCTCTACAGCCTGAAGAGTGTCCCAGGAAGATTGGCAACAGGGGACAGTTACACACACACCTCTGTCACCTCTACAGCCTGAAGAGTGTCGCTGGAAGATTGGCAACAGGGAAAGGTTACACACACACCTCTGTCACCTCTACAGCCTGAAGAGTGTCACAGGAAGATTGGCAACAGGGAAAGGTTACACACACACCTCTGTCACCTCTACAGCCTGAAGAGTGTCCCAGGAAGATTGGCAACAGGGAACAGTTACACACACACCTCTGTCACCTCTACAGCCTGAAGAGTGTCGCTGGAAGATTGGCAGCAGGGAACAGTTACACACACACCTCTGTCACCTCTACAGCCTGAAGAGTGTCCCAGGAAGATTGGCAACAGGGAACAGTTACACACACACATCTGTCTCATCTACAGCCTTAAGAGTGTCGTAGGAAGATTGGCAGCAGGGGACGAATGCACACACACCTCTGTCACCTCTACAGCCTGAAGAGTGTCGCTGGAAGATTGGCAGCAGGGGACGGTTACACACACACCTCTGTCACCTCTACAGCCTGAAGAGTGTCCCAGGAAGATTGGCAACAGGGAACAGTTACACACACACATCTGTCTCATCTACAGCCTTAAGAGTGTCGTAGGAAGATTGGCAGCAGGGGACGAATGCACACACACCTCTGTCACCTCTGCTGCCTGAAGAGTGTCGCAGGAAGATTGGCAGCAGGGAACAGTTACACACACACCTCTGTCACCTCTAAAGCCTGAAGAGTGTCGCAGGAAGATTGGCAGCAGGGAACAGTTACACACACACCTCTGTCACCTCTACAGCCTGAAGAGTGTCGCAGGAAGATTGGCAGCAGGGGACCGTTACACACACACCTCTGTCACCTCTACAACCTGAAGAGTATCGCAGGAAGATTGGCAGCAGGGGACGGTTACACACACACCTCTGTCACCTCTACAGCCTGAAGAGTATCGCAGGAAGATTGGCAGCAGGGGACGGTTACACACACACCTCTGTCACCTCTACAACCTGAAGAGTGTCGTAGGAAGATTGGCAACAGGGAATAGTTACACACACACACATCTGTCACCTCTACAGCCTGAAGAGTATTGCAGGAATATTGGCAGCAGGGGACGGTTACACACACACCTCTGTCACCTCTACAGCCTGAAGAGTGTCGCAGGAAGATTGGCAGCAGGGGACAGTTACACACACACCTCTGTCACCTCTACAGCCTGAAGAGTGTCGCAGGAAGATTGGCAGCAGGGAACAGTTACACACACACCTCTGTCACCTCTACAGCCTGAAGAGTGTCGCAGGAAGATTGGCAGCAGGGAACGGTTACACACACACACCTCTGTCACCTCTATAGCCTGAAGAGTGTCGCAGGAAGATTGGCAGCAGGGAACGGTTACACACACACCTCTGTCACCTCTACAGCCTGAAGAGTGTCGCAGGAAGATTGGCAGCAGGGAAAGATTACACACACACCTCTGTCACCTCTGTAACCTGTACAACCTGAAGAGTGTCACAGGAAGATTGGCAGCAGGGGACGGTTACACACACCTCTGCAGCCTGAAGAGTGTCACAGGAACATTGGCAGCAGGGAACGGTTACACACACACAAACCTCTGTCACCTCTAATGCCTAAAGAATGTCACAGGAACATTGGCAGCAGGAGACGGTTACACACACACCTTGCTCCCACCTACAGCCTGAACAGTATCGCAGGACGATTGGCAGCAGGGCACGGTTACACACACCTCTGTCACCAGTAAAGCCTGAAGAGTGTCACAGGAAGATTGGCAGCAGGGGACAGTTACACACACACCTCTGTCACCTCTACAGCCTGAAGAGTGTCACAGGAAGATTGGAAGCAGGGCACAGTTACACACACACATCTGTCTCCTCTACAGCCTTAAGAGTGTCAGAGGAAGATTGCCAGCAGTGAACGGCTACACACACCTCTGTCACCTCTACAGCCTGAAGAGTATGGTAGGAAGATTGGCAACAGGGAACGGTTACACACACACCACTGTAACCTCTACAGCCTGAAGAGTGTTTCAGGAATATTGGCAGCAGGGGATGGTTACACACACACCACTGTAACCTCTACAGCCTGAAGAGTGTTTCAGGAATATTGGCAGCAGGGGACGGTTACACACACACGTCTGTCACCTCTACAACCTGAAGAGTGTCGCTGGAAGATTGGTAGCAGGGGACGGTTACACACACACATCTGTCTCTTCTACAGCCTTAAGAGTGTCGTAGGAAGATTGGCAGCAGGGGACGGCTACACACACACACCTCTGTCTCCTCTACAGCCTGAAGAGTGTCACAGGAAGATTGGCAGTAGGCGACGGTTACACACACACCTCTGTCACCTCTACAGCCTGAAGAGTGTCGCTGGAAGATTGGCAGCAGGGGACGGTTACACACACACCTCTGTCACCTCTACAGCCTGAAGAGTGTCCCAGGAAGATTGGCAACAGGGAACAGTTACACACACACATCTGTCTCATCTACAGCCTTAAGAGTGTCGTAGGAAGATTGGCAGCAGGGGACGAATGCACACACACCTCTGTCACCTCTGCTGCCTGAAGAGTGTCGCAGGAAGATTGGCAGCAGGGAACAGTTACACACACACCTCTGTCACCTCTAAAGCCTGAAGAGTGTCGCAGGAAGATTGGCAGCAGGGAACAGTTACACACACACCTCTGTCACCTCTACAGCCTGAAGAGTATCGCAGGAAGATTGGCAGCAGGGGACCGTTACACACACACCTCTGTCACCTCTACAACCTGAAGAGTATCGCAGGAAGATTGGCAGCAGGGGACGGTTACACACACACCTCTGTCACCTCTACAACCTGAAGAGTATCGCAGGAAGATTGGCAGCAGGGGACGGTTACACACACACCTCTGTCACCTCTACAACCTGAAGAGTGTCGTAGGAAGATTGGCAACAGGGAATAGTTACACACACACACATCTGTCACCTCTACAGCCTGAAGAGTATTGCAGGAATATTGGCAGCAGGGGACGGTTACACACACACCACTGTCACCTCTACAGCCTGAAGAGTGTCGCAGGAAGATTGGCAGCAGGGAACAGTTACACACACACCTCTGTCACCTCTACAGCCTGAAGAGTGTCGCAGGAAGATTGGCAGCAGGGAACAGTTACACACACACCTCTGTCACCTCTACAGCCTGAAGAGTGTCGCAGGAAGATTGGCAGCAGGGAACGGTTACACACACACACCTCTGTCACCTCTATAGCCTGAAGAGTGTCGCAGGAAGATTGGCAGCAGGGAACGGTTACACACACACCTCTGTCACCTCTACAGCCTGAAGAGTGTCGCAGGAAGATTGGCAGCAGGGAAAGATTACACACACACCTCTGTCACCTCTGTAACCTGTACAACCTGAAGAGTGTCACAGGAAGATTGGCAGCAGGGGACGGTTACACACACCTCTGCAGCCTGAAGAGTGTCACAGGAACATTGGCAGCAGGGAACGGTTACACACACACAAACCTCTGTCACCTCTAATGCCTAAAGAATGTCACAGGAACATTGGCAGCAGGAGACGGTTACACACACACCTTGCTCCCACCTACAGCCTGAACAGTATCGCAGGACGATTGGCAGCAGGGGACGGTTACACACACCTCTGTCACCAGTAAAGCCTGAAGAGTGTCACAGGAAGATTGGCAGCAGGGGACAGTTACACACACACCTCTGTCACCTCTACAGCCTGAAGAGTGTCACAGGAAGATTGGAAGCAGGGCACAGTTACACACACACTTCTGTCTCCTCTACAGCCTTAAGAGTGTCAGAGGAAGATTGCCAGCAGTGAACGGCTACACACACCTCTGTCACCTCTACAGCCTGAAGAGTATGGTAGGAAGATTGGCAACAGGGAACGGTTACACACACACCACTGTAACCTCTACAGCCTGAAGAGTGTTTCAGGAATATTGGCAGCAGGGGATGGTTACACACACACCACTGTAACCTCTACAGCCTGAAGAGTGTTTCAGGAATATTGGCAGCAGGGGACGGTTACACACACACGTCTGTCACCTCTACAACCTGAAGAGTGTCGCTGGAAGATTGGTAGCAGGGGACGGTTACACACACACATCTGTCTCTTCTACAGCCTTAAGAGTGTCGTAGGAAGATTGGCAGCAGGGGACGGCTACACACACACACCTCTGTCTCCTCTACAGCCTGAAGAGTGTCACAGGAAGATTGGCAGTAGGCGACGGTTACACACACACCTCTGTCTCCTCTACAGCCTGAAGAGTATCGCAGGAAGATTGGCAGCAGGGGACGGTTACACACACACCTCTGTCACCTCTACAACCTGAAGAGTATCGCAGGAAGATTGGCAGCAGGGGACGGTTACACACACACCTCTGTCACCTCTACAACCTGAAGAGTGTCGTAGGAAGATTGGCAACAGGGAATAGTTACACACACACATCTGTCACCTCTACAGCCTGAAGAGTATTGCAGGAATATTGGCAGCAGGGGACGGTTACACACACACCTCTGTCACCTCTACAACCTGAAGAGTATCGCAGGAAGATTGGCAGCAGGGGACGGTTACACACACACCTCTGTCACCTCTACAACCTGAAGTGTATCGCAGGAAGATTGGCAGCAGGGGACGGTTACACACACACCTCTGTCACCTCTACAACCTGAAGAGTATCGCAGGAAGATTGGCAGCAGGGGACGGTTACACACACACCTCTGTCACCTCTACAACCTGAAGAGTATCGCAGGAAGATTGGCAGCAGGGGACGGTTACACACACACCTCTGTCACCTCTACAACCTGAAGAGTGTCGTAGGAAGATTGGCAACAGGGAATAGTTACACACACACATCTGTCACCTCTACAGCCTGAAGAGTATTGCAGGAATATTGGCAGCAGGGGACGGTTACACACACACCTCTGTCACCTCTACAGCCTGAAGAGTGTCGCAGGAAGATTGGCAGCAGGGAACAGTTACACACACACCTCTGTCACCTCTACAGCCTGAAGAGTGTCGCAGGAAGATTGGCAGCAGGGAACAGTTACACACACACCTCTGTCACCTCTACAGCCTGAAGAGTGTCGCAGGAAGATTGGCAGCAGGGAACGGTTACACACACACCTCTGTCACCTCTACAGCCTGAAGAGTGTCGCAGGAAGATTGGCAGCAGGGAACAGTTACACACACACCTCTGTCACCTCTACAGCCTGAAGAGTGTCGCAGGAAGATTGGCAGCAGGGGACGGTTACACACACACCTCTGTCACCTCTACAGCCTGAAGAGTGTCGCAGGAAGATTGGCAGCAGGGAAAGATTACACACACACCTCTGTCACCTCTGTAACCTGTACAACCTGAAGAGTGTCACAGGAAGATTGGCAGCAGGGGACGGTTACACACACCTCTGCAGCCTGAAGAGTGTCACAGGAACATTGGCAGCAGGGAACGGTTACACACACACAAACCTCTGTCACCTCTAATGCCTAAAGAATGTCACAGGAACATTGGCAGCAGGAGACGGTTACACACACACCTTGCTCCCACCTACAGCCTGAACAGTATCGCAGGACGATTGGCAGCAGGGCACGGTTACACACACCTCTGTCACCAGTAAAGCCTGAAGAGTGTCACAGGAAGATTGGCAGCAGGGGACAGTTACACACACACCTCTGTCACCTCTACAGCCTGAAGAGTGTCACAGGAAGATTGGAAGCAGGGCACAGTTACACACACACCTCTGTCACCTCTACAGCCTGAAGAGTGTCACAGGAAGATTGGCAGCAGGGAAAGGTTACACACACACCTCTGTCTCCTCTACAGCCTTAAGAGTGTCAGAGGAAGATTGCCAGCAGTGAACGGCTACACACACCTCTGTCACCTCTACAGCCTGAAGAGTATGGCAGGAAGATTGGCAACAGGGAACGGTTACACACACACCACTGTAACCTCTACAGCCTGAAGAGTGTTTCAGGAATATTGGCAGCAGGGGTGGTTACACACACACTTCTGTCACCTCTACAACCTGAAGAGTGTCGCTGGAAGATTGGTAGCAGGGGACGGTTACACACACACATCTGTCTCTTCTACAGCCTTAAGAGTGTCGTAGGAAGATTGGCAGCAGGGGACGGCTACACACACACACCTCTGTCTCCTCTACAGCCTGAAGAGTGTCCCAGGAAGATTGGCAGCAGGCGACGGTTACACACACACATCTGTCTCCTCAACAGCCTTAAGAGTGTCAGAGGAAGATTGCCAGCAGTGAACGGCTACACACACCTCTGTCACCTCTACAGCCTGAAGAGTAAGGCAGGATGATTGGCAACAGGGAACGGTAACACACACACCTCTGTAACCTCTACAGCCTGAAGAGTGTTGCAGGAATATTGGCAGCAGGGGATGGTTACACACACACTTCTGTCACCTCTACAACCTGAAGAGTATCGCAGGACGATTGGTAGCAGGGGACGGTTACTCACACATCTGTCTCTTCTACAGCCTTAAGAGTGTCGTAGGAAGATTGGCAGCAGGGGACGGTTACACACACACCTCTGTCACCTCTACAACCTGAAGAGCATTGCAGGAAGATTGGCAGCAGGGTATGGTTACACACACATCTCTGTCACCTCTACAGCCTGAAGAGTGTCACAGGAGGATTGGCAGCAGGGCACGGTTGCACACACACCTCTGTCACCTCTGCAGCCTGAACAGTGTCAGAGGAAGATTGGCAGTAGGGGACGGTTACACACACCTCTACAGCCTGAAGAGTGTCACAGGAAGATTGGCAGCAGGGGACGGTTACACACACACCTCTGTCTCCTCTACAGCCTGAAGAGTGTCACAGGAAGATTGGCAGCAGGGGACGGTTACACACACACCTCTGTCTCCTCTACAGCATGAAGAGTGTTGCTGGAAGATTGGCAGCAGGGGACAGTTACACACATCTCTGTCACCTCTACAACCTGAAGAGTGTCACAGGAAGATTGGCAGCAGGGCACAGTTACACACACATCTGTCTCCTCTACAGCCTGAAGAGTGTCACAGGAAGATTGGCAGCAGGGCATGGTTACACACACACCTCTGTCACCTCTACAGCCTGAAGTGTGTGGCAGGAAGATTGGCAACAGGGAACAGTTACACACACACACCTCTGTAACCTCTACAGCCTGAAGAGTGTCACAGGAAGATTGGCAGAAGGCGACAGTTACACACGCACCTCTGTCACCTCTACAACCTGAAGAGTGTCGCAGGAAGATTGGCAGCAGGGGACGGTTACACACACACCTCTGTCACCTCTACAACCTGAAGAGCGTCGCAGGAAGATTGGCAGCAGGGGACGGTTACACACACACCTCTGTCACCTCTACAGCCTGAAGAGTGTCGCAGGAAGATTGGCAGAAGGCGACAGTTACACACACACCTCTGTAACCTCTACAGCCTGAAGAGTGTCGCAGGAAGATTGGCAGCAGGGGACGGTTACACACACACCTCTGTCACCTCTACAACCTGAAGAGCGTCGCAGAAAGTTTGGCAGCAGGGGATGTTACACACACACCTCTGTCACCTCTACAACCTGAAGAGTGTCGCAGGAAGATTGGCAGCAGGGGATGGTTACACACACACGTCTGTCACATCTACATTCTGAAGATGGTCACAGGAACATTGGCAGCAGGGGATGGTTACACACACACCTCTGTCATCTCTACAGCCTGAAGAGTGTCACAGGAAGATTGGCAGCAGGGAACAGTTACACACACACACCTCTGTCACCTCTACAGCCTGAAGAGTGTCACAGGAAGATTGGCAGCAGGGAAAGGTTACACACACACCTCTGTAACCTCTACAGCCTGAAGAGTATCGCAGGAATATTGGCAGCAGGGGACGGTTATACACACCTCTGTCACCTCTACATCCTGAAGAGTGTCACAGAAAGCTTGGCAGCAGGGGACAGTTACACACACACACCTGTCTCCTCTACAGCCTGAACAGTGTCGCAGGAAGATTGGCAGCAGGGGATGGTTACACACACACCTCTATCACCTCTACAGCTTGAAGAGTGTCACAGGAAGATTGGCAGCAGGGCACGGTTACACACACACCTCTGTCACCTCTACAGCCTGAAGAGTGTCACAGGAAGATTGGCAGCAGGGGATGGTTACACACACACCTCTGTCACCTCTACAGCTTGAAGAGTGTCACAGGAAGATTGGCAGCAGGGCATGGTTACACACACACCTCTGTCACCTCTGCATCCTAAAGAGTGTCACAGGAAGATTGGCAGCAGGGAACTGTTACACACACACCTCTGTCACCTCTGCAGCCTGAAGTGTATCTGTAACGGAACCCATCACTGTTTTACCCTGTTTTATGTTTATTATTATAGTTAAAATATGATCCTACTATTATACTGTATGTATGTTGGTTTATGCTCTGCAGAATATTAGCCAAAGGACGACACCTTCTGCCCCCTGGGGTTCACACTGCCGCTGGGGGGGAAGGACGACACCTTCTGCCCTCTGGGGTTCACACTGCTGCTGGGGGGGATGGACGACACCTTCTGCCCCCTGTGGTTCACACTGCCGCTGGGGGGGAAGGATGACACCTTCTGCCGCCTGGGGTTCACACTGCCGCTGGGGAGGAAGGACGACACCTTCTGCCCCCTGTGGTTCACACTGCCACTGGGGGGGAAGGACGACACCTTCTGCCCCCTGGGGTTCACACTGCTGCTGGGGGGGAAGGACGACACCTTCTGCCCCCTGGGGCTCACACTGCCGCTGGGGGGGAAGGACGACACCTTCTGCCCCCTGTAGGGCCGGTAGAGAGACCTCGGTCCCATCTCTACCTGCCATCTGGAGATCATCCCAGGACCAGTCAAAGAGGTCTGGTTCTGCTTGTCGAGTAGGTTGGGGCTGCACGAAGCTGAGCAGGTGTTGGTAGTCCTGCTCCAGCTCCCACTCGCTCATTACCAGGTGGGTCATGTCTTTGCTCACCTCGCCTTCGTCAACCCAGACATACATGCCTATCCGGTAGTCGTAGATGTCCCAAAACCTAGACCCCTCCATGCTGCCAAGATCAATATCGTCCTCCAAGGCATCCCATAATAAACCCGGGCCATCATAATCATCCCCCTCCGGTAAGTCGTGTTCAGACGTCCAGGGGGTAAGTCTAACGGTATGCCACCAGAGGGCCTGGTATGCGTTGTCTAGCCAGATCTCTCGCCTTACCAGGGTCTCTAGTCTTGACTGCGTGGTTTCGATTAAATTGTAATGACTTGGAGGCAAGGGAATTGACATTCCCTATCATTATGTTAATGGATTATGGGAAAAATGAAAAAGGCGTAGAAATAAAATAATACCAAGAATTTGAACGTTTCTGCTTACGTTTACACCTTTTAAATGTTCCTGGTGCACAGTTGAGAACTGTTAATGACAAAGTTTATGGCACATTTCATTTAGCTGCACGACACAGAAACTTCCTGGCTGATGATACAGAATGGGAAAGATGTCTAGAAGAAGCAGCACTGTGTCAAATGCCACGGCAGATGAGAGAACAATTTGCATTCATTTGCATCTTCTCAAATGCACCAAATGCATTAGCTTAGTGGGACAAATTTAAAATAAATATTGCTGAAGACTTTTTGCAACTTACAATGAGTTTATTGCAGAATTAAAAGCATAGAGGTCTTTATTTCTCATGGATTAAATTGTGCAAGTTTTAATCTGCCAGATCCAGGACTCATCGTGGAAATACACTTTGAAGAATATGACACTGAGCTTCAACATCTAATAACCGAAGAAAAAATTGCAACTTTAAATACATTTCAATTGCAAGCATTTAACGCCATAAAATGCCCTAGATGATGACATGCTCAAAGAGCGTTATTTCTATCAAGATGGACCTGGTGGATCAGGAAAAACGTATCTATATAATTTATTGATGAGTTTCATTTGAGCATAGGGTCAAATAGCGCTGGCATTTGCAACAACTGGAATTGTTGCATTTTTGTTAGAAGGGGGTAGAACTGTGCATAGTGGATTTAAACTGCCAGTTCCCATTCTGGAAACATCAGTGTCATATATTCGAATGACATCATTACAAGCAAAATAAGTAAATTAATTGTAACAGATGGGGCTACAATGATTTCAAGCCATACCCTACAATGTATTGAGCGTTTGTTGCATGAAGTCATGGATAATAATTTGCCATTTGGTGGAAAGGAAATGTTGTTAGGTGGAGATTTTAGGCAAACATTACCTGTCGTTGTACATGGAAATAGGACTGACATTGTTGAAACATGTATAAAGTCAAGTACACTATGGAAACTATTTACCCATCTTCAATTACAACAAAATATGAGATCAGAAGCTCAAAATTAATTCAACGATTGGCTCATAAAAATTGGAGAAGGAAAAACAGAGCAAATAAATAATTTACCTGATGATACCGTGGAAATTCCATTTGAAATGATTTGCAAACAGGACATTATATCGGCTGTATTCCAAAATACAATAACTTATGAGGATTATGCAGAGCTTGCAAACAAAGTAATATTAAAATCCCAAAAAAAAGATGCATTGCTTCTGAATAATGAAATATTAAAATGAATAGATGCACCAAAAAAATGATCACAGTGCGGATTCTGTATTTGATGACGACAAAGAAAGTCAGACAAACTTTTCAACTGAATTTTTAATTCATTAACTCCGTCTGGAATGCCACCACATATTTTGCAGCTAAAAAAAGGTGCAACGGTCATGTTACTGGGAAATATGAACCCAATTAAAGGCCTATGTAATGGGACAAGATTAATTGTTCAAGAATTAAAAGATCATTTCATAAATGCTGAAATTCTCAATGGTACACATAATGGTGAACAAGTGTTCATAACAAGAATAGATTTGGCACCAAATGAAAGTAGCTTGCCTTTTGTACTTCAAAGAAGACAATTTCCCATCATCATGGCATTTGCTATGACCATTAATAAATCACAAGGACAAACTTTTAAATCCGTTGGTATCTTTTTAGAAGAACCAGTATTTGCACATGGCCAGCTGTATGCTGCATTTTCAAGATGCAAAAATCCATAGGAAATTCAAATTTATATTGAAAAAAAAACAAAGTCAGGGTGATTTATTAGATGATGGGAGAATTTTTACAAACAATATTGTCTACTATGAGGTGCTGTAACTTAAATTACATTACAGATGTCCAAAAAAACAAAACAAAAAGGAACAGTGCTTTTATCTCAAGGACAAATTCACAAAAAACAAAAAAACAAACATAGAGAACAGTGGATTTATTTCGAGGACAAACTTTTAGGTCACTCAGACTCTTTTTATAGAACCACTATTTCACTAAGAAACTCTATAAAATGGCAACAATCACATAGAGAACAGTGGTTTTACTTCCAGGACGATTTTAGGTCACTGGCACTCTTTTTAGAGGACTACTATTTCACATAGTAAACTCTATGTGAAATTCAATAACTATAAGAATAACAAAAAAAAAATTTGAAAAAAAAACAACAAGAATAAACAGTGGTTATATCCCGTAGACAAAGTCACAAGTCTGCTTGGCACTGTTTAGAGGAACCACTTGCACATAGACAACTCTATGTGGCATGTTATGAATGCAATTAAATACAAAATAAATAAAAATAAAATATTGGAATATCTTGGAAGTGTACAAAAAAGGTGGGATGAATATAGACAAAATATACTTTATTAAATAAACAACAGCGACGTATTTAAAAACAAGGAATGTTAAAACACTAATGGGGGAATAAAAGAGGGCAGATGCAGGGAATAGTAAGTAACCCTATAGCACTAGTATTGTGCAATGTAAGACTCTAAAGTGAGTGGGTGTTACTATTCTCACCTAGCGGGCGAGCAAAAGCAATTGTAGAGATGTACCAGGGCATAAAAGCCCTGTTATTTAATACGAAGTAAATGTGTAAAGCACCCTTATGCTGAAAAAGATGTGACACACCTTTATGCTGGAATGGATGTCCTCCAAATGTCTAGAGGATACATTAAATAGAGCAAAAGTACTTGCAAAGACATAAGGTGTAAGTAAAAAGATGTCTGGCTGATATACCTATTGTACTTCAATGAAAGGTACTAAAAAGTGGTACCTATATAGGTAAAGCTTAAGAGAAGCTCAACCTGGGGTGTACAAAAAGTTGTTAAGAACAGCTATATAATGCACAGCATAGAATTCAAGCTGTGTCTATGTGCACTTATTAATAACTCACTTTCATATGGTACACAAAGTACCTAATGATGTTTGTGCTAAGTGAAGGCTGTTCCCCAGCTATAACGATTGCAAAAGGGAATATCAGGTACTTGCAGACAAAATATACCACTAATGGGATATAAGGGGCTTTAAACTAGGCCAAAACTATAGTAGATTCGCGCTTCCTGGAAAGCTCGGCCGCTAGGTTTGCAACGCGCATGCGCACGTCTAACGTGATGACGTGCGCAGCGTGGTTGCTAGGAGCCTGACGCGTTTCGACGTATCACGTCTTTGTCAAAGGAAAGTTGTATAACGCTGTCTCTGGGAGCTTTTTATAGGGAGCTGTTACCTTGGCAACATTAGAGTAATGAATGTATAGCCCATAACGGGCCAAAAAGACAATAGCAATGGTATGAAACTTGAGTTGGTATATACAAAGGACTACTGAAATGAATGTGCAGTGCACTTATTATGGTATCAATGCATAGGTCACATAGACAAACTGAGAACACTTATAGTAAAATGTGTAGTGGGAGACTAATATATCTATAAACGTGAAAGGTAAAAAGGAGGGAGAATTCTAATAATTATAAAGGGAAGAAAAAGGAGAACCAATATATAAATGAGAAGTGAACTCCATAATATACTAATGGGAATAAGAGACCACACTATAATCAGGGAACTGATGGTCTAGAATTATTAAGTGATAAAGGATGTGTGAAAAGTACTAGAAAAACTAGTAATAAAGGGGTAAACATGTACTTATAAGTGTATATTAAATAATGTGACATGCGCCTATAGCAAGGTGCTAATGTGTAATTAAAACAAGAATAAGGGTGCTAATGCACTCAAGGTCCATCTAAAAGGGATGGACAAAAAAGTGAGAAACAAGAAAAGGATCATGGATACTCATTTAGAAGAATATACATAAATGGGAAAAGAACTGGGCTCGGTGAAGGTAAAGAGTGCAAAGTGTCTATGTGACAGTAAGATCTACCATAAAATAGACAAAATAATATAAAAAGAAGAGAGAACCAAGTGCTAAATGAAGGGCGTAAAAGTAAACCCCTCATTAAGTCCAGAGGGTGCTTGGGCCTTCAAAAGGTATATCCAGCGTGCCTCACATTGTAATAATTTTCTCTCCAGGTCACCCTGTCTTGGGCCTGTGTGTACCTGGTCTATAGCACAGAAAGATAATACTTCACTTCTATTATCATGACAATATTTAACATGGCGGGCAATTGGTGTATCCAATGAGTTCTTGATACTGTAGATATGCTCACCAATCCTGCGGCGCAACTGGCGCCTCGTTTTTCCTACATAGATCTTCCTGCAAATATAGGTGGCCACATAGATGACCGCCATGGAACAACAGTTCATAAATTCTTTTATTTTGTATTTTTCCCCAGTAATGGGATGTTCATATATCTTTAAAGGTGTAACATACCTGCAAAACTTACATTTGCTACATTTGAAACATCCTGTCAGGGGTTTTAACCAGGTCCCTGGTTTTTGTTCATTAAAAGAACTATGGACCAATCTATCTTTCAGGTTCTTGCCCCTACGGTATGTGATAGAGGCCTTTGGTGTTAAAACATCTTTTAGATCCTCGTCACTCCTCAATAGGTGCCAATGTCTGGATAGAATATCTCTGATAACCTCAGAGTCATAGCCAAAAGTCATAATACAGCGAGATAGTTTATTTTCCTTATCTGCATTTTTACTAAGGCCATTCAAAAGTTCAGATCTTTTGCAGTTAGATGCATAATTAAAGGCAGATTTAAGACATTTATTTGAGTAACCTCTGTCTCTAAATCTAGTTCTTAATTTATCTGCCTCTAGTTTAAACTCTGCATCAGAGATATATGAACATCCCATTACTGGGGAAAAATACAAAATAAAAGAATTTATGAACTGTTGTTCCATGGCGGTCATCTATGTGGCCACCTGTATTTGCAGGAAGATCTATGTAGGAAAAACGAGGCGCCAGTTGCGCCGCAGGATTGGTGAGCATATCTACAGTATCAAGAACTCATTGGATACACCAATTGCCCGCCATGTTAAATATTGTCATGATAATAGAAGTGAAGTATTATCTTTCTGTGCTATAGACCAGGTACACACAGGCCCAAGACAGGGTGACCTGGAGAGAAAATTATTACAATGTGAGGCACGCTGGATATACCTTTTGAAGGCCCAAGCACCCTCTGGACTTAATGAGGGGTTTACTTTTACGCCCTTCATTTAGCACTTGGTTCTCTCTTCTTTTTATATTATTTTGTCTATTTTATGGTAGATCTTACTGTCACATAGACACTTTGCACTCTTTACCTTCACCGAGCCCAGTTCTTTTCCCATTTATGTATATTCTTCTAAATGAGTATCCATGATCCTTTTCTTGTTTCTCACTTTTTTGTCCATCCCTTTTAGATGGACCTTGAGTGCATTAGCACCCTTATTCTTGTTTTAATTACACATTAGCACCTTGCTATAGGCGCATGTCACATTATTTAATATACACTTATAAGTACATGTTTACCCCTTTATTACTAGTTTTTCTAGTACTTTTCACACATCCTTTATCACTTAATAATTCTAGACCATCAGTTCCCTGATTATAGTGTGGTCTCTTATTCCCATTAGTATATTATGGAGTTCACTTCTCATTTATATATTGGTTCTCCTTTTTCTTCCCTTTATAATTATTAGAATTCTCCCTCCTTTTTACCTTTCACGTTTATAGATATATTAGTCTCCCACTACACATTTTACTATAAGTGTTCTCAGTTTGTCTATGTGACCTATGCATTGATACCATAATAAGTGCACTGCACATTCATTTCAGTAGTCCTTTGTATATACCAACTCAAGTTTCATACCATTGCTATTGTCTTTTTGGCCCGTTATGGGCTATACATTCATTACTCTAATGTTGCCAAGGTAACAGCTCCCTATAAAAAGCCCCCAGAGACAGCGTTATACAACTTTCCTTTGACAAAGACGTGATACGTCGAAACGCGTCAGGCTCCTAGCAACCACGCTGCGCACGTCATCACGTTAGACGTGCGCATGCGCGTTGCAAACCTAGCGGCCGAGCTTTCCAGGAAGCGCGAATCTACTATAGTTTTGGCCTAGTTTAAAGCCCCTTATATCCCATTAGTGGTATATTTTGTCTGCAAGTACCTGATATTCCCTTTTGCAATCGTTATAGCTGGGGAACAGCCTTCACTTAGCACAAACATCATTAGGTACTTTGTGTACCATATGAAAGTGAGTTATTAATAAGTGCACAAATACACAGCTTGAATTCTATGCTGTGCATTATATAGCTGTTCTTAACAACTTTTTGTACACCCCAGGTTGAGCTTCTCTTAAGCTTTACCTATATAGGTACCACTTTTTAGTACCTTTCATTGAAGTACAATAGGTATATCAGCCAGACATCTTTTTACTTACACCTTATGTCTTTGCAAGTACTTTTGCTCTATTTAATGTATCCTCTAGACATTTGGAGGACATCCATTCCAGCATAAAGGTGTGTCACATCTTTTTCAGCATAAGGGTGCTTTACACATTTACTTCGTATTAAATAACAGGGCTTTTATGCCCTGGTACATCTCTACAATTGCTTTTGCTCGCCCGCTAGGTGAGAATAGTAACACCCACTCACTTTAGAGTCTTACATTGCACAATACTAGTGCTATAGGGTTACTTACTATTCCCTGCATCTGCCCTCTTTTATTCCCCCATTAGTGTTTTAACATTCCTTGTTTTTAAATACGTCGCTGTTGTTTATTTAATAAAGTATATTTTGTCTATATTCATCCCACCTTTTTTGTACACTATATATTTGGGGTGGCAAACACCCAGGGAAACCAAAATCCTCACTTTTCTTTCTTTGATAATATCTTGGAAGTGCCCTTTTGGCGGGATTGGCCCCACAAAATAGTTATGTTGCATTTTCAATCAATTCCAGTTTAAATGCTATTACATTAAGTTACAGTTTGTAATGTTAAAATTGTATTTTACAATGTGTGGAAAGTTGTAATTGTATGTAATTAAGGGTTCATGTCAGTAACATCATGATCATTTGTTGGAAAATTAAAATGTATAATAAAATAGAGAGTAATGATCCAGGGAGTAATCTGATCGCCAGTTACTGGGGTCAGGAAGAAATTAATTTTTTTCCCCTTTGGCACAATTGGATAAGTTTCACTGGGGGGTTTTCTGTTTGCCTTCCTCTGGATTCAATACCTATGTAGTTTAACAGTATTTGAACTACAATTTGCATGTTACAAAGAATTATTTCATGGTTTACAATACTCATTCATACAAAGTTGTCCCATTGTTATATTAGTCCTGCAAAGCTGACAATTAAAAAATGTAATATTGTTAAAAAAGTATGGTTTACATAAGCATTATGTCATGGTTTACAATAAAGATTCATACAAAGTTGGCCTATTGTTATATTACTCCGGAGGCGGGAAATTTTAATTTCTCGCTGCAAGGGTAAACGTAGGGACCCTGCGGGGGTCCCAATGGTGACCCCTAGCATTGGGCAGGGTTAATATTGGGTGCTGCGGGTAACTTACTGAACTATTAGTGTGCCTTGGGCCCTTTAAGGCCCGCAGCGGGGAATATAAAATTTTTAAATGCAGAGGAGGCCTTGATAGGGACCCCCGCTGCAAGGGTTAATGTGGGGACACTGCGTGGGTCCCCATGGGGTTCATGTGGGTACATTGCCGGGGTCCTGATCGGGACCCCCACAGCAATGGGGTTAATGTGGGGAGACTGTGGGTGTCCCGATCAGGACCCCTGCATCATTGAGGTTTCATTTAGGAGTGTGGGGGGTGTTAGTTGCAGTGGGGACATTCAGGGGAGCAAATGAAGGAATTTGTCCTACATTTGCTATTTGGGAGTTGGGATACGTTTGAGAACTTGGGGCGTTCAGTCAATTGAATAGGGATTTGTGATTTTAGTGCTGCGCAAGTGTCTTATCAAAGAGTGGCGTTGGCAGCCATTTTCGAGGGTCGTAGCCCGTAACCCGATCCAAGCCCGCAAAATGATGGCAAATGAATAGCAACTTTGCCTGCAATCTCCACTTGCAAGCTCAGATCTGAAAATCGCAGCAATAGAATATGGCGCATACTGTTCACTGGAAGCTATGACCATAAGGCTGAAGCTCAGCTATTGTGTCTATATCATGAGAAGACAGGATTCCATAGAGAAGACTCTGATGCTGGGAAAGATTGAGGACACACGAAGAAGGGGGTGGCGTGAGATGGATAGATGGGTTAATTGAAGCAATGAACATGAGCTTCATGGGGCTCAGAGGGGCAGTGACTGACAGATGTGCTGTGGTCCATAGGGTAACAGAGAGTCAGACACAACTGAATGGCTAAATAACAACAACAAAAGAAGTAGGATTGTTGGTCCTACTCCTCTCTGTATGTCCAAATTCCCTGTATTTTGAACTTCTTTGGGAGGCAAAAAAATTCTCTGATTTTAGGAGTTTCTTATTAAATTTGTGACAAAATTATCTAAAAACATTTCTTGAAGAATTATCTTTACTTTTTTAATTACTTCAAGTGGAGTGAAAATCACATGCAGAAAACCCTTTTACGAGCCTTTGGTCGGGTAATTAATCCTTTTCTTTCTCACCCCCTTCTTCTGTCATTGATTGTTTTTCTAAAGTAATATTTTTTTATTTTCCACAGATGTTATTTCACATTCCCCTCTTACAACTTTCTCTCATTTTCTTTCTCATATCTTATTGTTTTGTCCAGTTTATCTCTCAGACATATCTCCAGTGGTAGGATAGACATTAACCGTACCATGTACGCATTTTATGCCCACTCGCTTGGGGTTTTTATCTCACCATGTCTTATGAGTTTTCCTGAGAAGATAGTCACAGCACTTTATGAGTCGATTAGGGTGGTCGTTTCTTGCCTGTTGTCTTTCTATCATTTCATACTCTGTATGTATAATCTTATCTATTGTACCTGACGACATGTCTGTAAGATCTTACATTTCCAAGATCAGACTTATTATTTCCTTGGCTTTGTTTATCTGAGAGTTTCCACAACATTGTCTTTCTGTGACTGATCCCTTAGATCACCATCTAACATGTTATCATGTAGGAACTTTATCCTGATCAAAAGTTGCATTTTTAAAAATTGGAATCGTATGATCTGTGATATATGTCTAAGGTAATAATGTCCCATTTCTGCTTAATTTCAGTTATTAACATTTTACTAAATATTTAAATATAAAAGAAAAATCAAGATTATCTGTTTTCTAAACGACTTGGTTCCTTGGGACCCTCCACCAAGAACAATTTCCACTGGGTCACCCAAGCCTAGAGTGCTCTGGGTAAATGTTATATTATTTGGGGCACTCGTTCTATGTGTAACATGCGTTTCAGGGTACAACTATTGCACTTAGCAATAAAAAATGTTTTTGGGTAATACTGCTTTAAGGGTGATAACCATGATACCCAGTTTTCTACCAGTCACAGAGTTGGGCTCTTGGCTGAAATCAGGGTTGTGGTAAGCAGTAGATTGGGCTCCATAGACTTCTATGGGAGATTCACAGATCTGATGAAGTCATCAAGTATTGCTAACTAAGCTGAACGACAGAAACTGGAATCCTTTATTTCAAAAGACAGAGGTCAAGTGATGTAAAGTCCTTTGATCTTTATTCTTTTAATTAACACTAAATTAGGAAATACATGAATTAGACACAGGTGGACATCATTTCACTAATTATGTGACTTTGAAGGTAATTGGTTGGGGGTAAATACAAAAGTAAAAAAAAATTGTTTTATGTATCTATTTTTTTCATTTCACTTCACCAACTTAGACTATTGTGTTCTGATCGCCACATAAAATTCAGATTAACAAAACATACTTGCAAGGCACTGTAGATATATATATATATATATATATATATATATATATATATATATACATTTTATATATATATATATATATATCACATATATAGTTGTGAGCGTACGAGTTGTTGCTAACGCTGCGGGCTCGCGTAGCGAGCCCGCGGCCCTCGCGAAGCGAGGGCACTGTGCCAGGTTCTCAGTTGCCGAAGCGAGGGCCTCAGTTGCTGGCTTGGAGCGCCGCAGGCGCTCCATGCCAGCACCTGAGGACCTCGCAAAGCGAGGTCTTCAGTTGCAGCAACTGCGACCCTTGCAAAAAAAAGTTTACGTCGCAACAGATTACGACACTCGCAAACAACATACGACACACGTTCACACACATTACGGCGTCGCAACATTTGGACGCAACTTGCGAACATTACAAAATTACAAACACAATACATACACACAGCACATACATAAAAACCTTACCTACACAAACAGGAAGCACCCAGGACCTCAAAAATGCAACTTACAACTTAATTGCACTCAAAATAAAAGAGTTTAGACAATAAATAGTTTGTTAAGCGACACAAAAAATGGCCGACGAATAAAACGAAAACGAGGCTACACACGCAAACACCATACGAGACACGTTACCACACATTACGACTTTGCAAACATCGGACGCAACACGCCGACATACAAACATTTAAAACTTAAGAAAGACACACAACAAACACATAAAAAGCTTACCTACAGCAAGAGGAACCAGCCAGCACCTCAAAAAAACAAGTTACACCTACATTTAAATCAAAATAAAACACTTTAGACACTAATACCATCGCTAAGCGAGAGAAAAAATGGCCGACGAACAAAACGAAAACGAGGCTTCAGACGTAACTACACTACACTTACTCGCAATAATGAAACACATACTATGTGGAACGTATCACAATCATATTAAACACCATTTTGAACAGTAATACGCAGAAAATGGCGGATGGAGCGCAAATTGTAAGCTGGAACGCAAATAGCGCATGCGTATTGCGTTCCTACGGTCTCACTTTCCAGAACTTTCTACAAGTTTATAAATACTGCCTATTTCACACAAAAAAATACATTTCTCCTCAGGTGATCAACGGAGTGACTTCTGAGATAACTGCTGCTTTTACTTGAGAAGACAATTCTTTACTAATTTCCTACTTTACATTGTGCAAATTACAACTGACAGGTAAGCTATAATATATTACATTTTATTATCAGGACAGGTCAAACAAATAAAAAAATAAACTAGGATTTATGTAGTGACATATATGGCACATTTATGTGTATAGGCTCACAAAAAAAATACGGTTCATTTAACAAAACAACAAAAAAACCATAATTCAATATTAAACAGAGGTTTATGTATAGTGACATGTGACACGCACATATATGTCTATAATGTATAGTGACATGTGACACGCACATATATGTCTATAATGTATAGTGACATCTGACACGCACATATATGTCTATAATTTATAGTGACATCTGACACGCACATATATGTCTAAAATGTATAGTGACATCTCACACGCACATTTCTGTGTATTGCCCCTTCATAGTGACATGTGACACGGACATATATGTGTATAATGTATAGTGACATCTGACACGCACATTTATGTGTATTGCCCCTTCATAGTGACATGTGACACGCACGTATATGTGTATAATGTATAGTGACATGTGACACGCACATTTCTGTGTATTGCCCCTTCATAGTGACATGTGACACGCACGTATATGTGTATAATGTATAGTGACATGTCACACGCACATTTATGTGTATTGCCACTGCAACAAAATTAGCTTAAAACAAAATCAGTAAACAACTACATTTAAATGACATTATATGTCATGTATACTGATATGTCACACGCACATATATGTATATCATCTATAGTTACATCTCACACACAGACATTTATGTGTGTTGGAAAAAAAAAATATAAGGTTAATTTAAACATTTAAATATGAGTCATGTATACTGATTTGTCACACGTACACAAAATAATTACATTAAACTATGGAATGTGCTTCATGTATGTGACATATGTGTGTAGCCCCCAACAAAAAATAAGGTTAATTGAAAAAAATTACACAACTATATTTAAATTACATTCCTTTACTGCAATTCAATAGATCCTATAAAGCTGAATCTTTCTATTTCTTTTAATATTCAAACAGACTCTGCATCAACAGCGTCACTCAACAATTTGCACCGTGCACTGTGAAGCACAATCCCTTTTAAAGAACACCAACAAAGAAGAAGAGGTAAGATACAACAAGACATTACATGCTCAAAAGGCCCTGCTTTGCTAGATGAACAATTATAAATATACAAATAACTATTTCACTTTCTTTTTCAAACAGACACTACAAGAAGACCGGCGGATTAAGATTGGCAGGAGGGGACCGTCTGTCATTCAAAACTTCTATCAAGGTAAAGTATTAAGTATAAACAAGAAATAACCATGAGCCTTATTCAATTGCGACTTCCTCAATTGAATAGGGCTCTATATAAGCACATAACATATTTTTTATACAGAACTTTTTAGTTACTGAACTTCTAACCACAATCAAGGTTTTCAATAACTAAAAAATTTGCTCAATAAATATGTTATGTGCTTATATAGAGCCCTCTTCAATTGGCAAAATTGCAATTCAATGAGGACCTATATATCTTTAATGGACAAGGGCCTCACTCAAATGTGATTTGCCCATTTCAATAGGGCTCTATATAAGCACAGAGCATATTTTTTAAAGGAAATTTTTCTTTTGTGAACACGTTGCTTTTGGATACAAGTTCACTAAATACAAAATTCGGTAAAAAAATATGCTCTGTGCTGATATTGAGCTCTATTCCATTGGCCAAAACACAATTGAATGAGGAGCTCACAATATAACAAATGCAGTAACCAAAGGCCCTCATTCAATTGCTATTTTGCACAATTAAATATGGCTATAAATAAGCACTTTTAGGCCCTTATTCAATTTTAACAAATATATGTGATGTGCTTATTTACAACCCTATTCAAATTTCTACATTGCAATTCAATTACGGCCTTAGAGTACTATTACATTGTAAAAAATGCAATTGAATGAGGGGCAAACTATGCAACATATGGTACACACAAAGGCCCTCATTCAATTGCAATTTGCCCAATTAAATAGGGCTCTAAATAACAACATAACAATTTCTTTAAAATAAGTTTTTAGTTACTAAAAAGATATCAAAAATAAAGTTTTTCAATGACTAAAAACTTATTTTAAAAAATATGCTATGTGCTTATTTAGGGCACGATTCAATTAGCCAAATCGCAATTGAATGAGACACAAACTGCTACACACAAAACTGAATTTCTTATTCAATGTTTAACAACCTATAAGCCTTACAAAGAAGCAAAAATAAGAATAACAAAAGTGTTGTGCACCTAATAGCATTGTACAAAAAATCACACAAACTCATAGCAAACTACATTAACATTCTTCTTTAATGTTTAACAACCTATAACCAGTACAATCAAGAAGAAATAAGTTTTGCACAAGTGCTGCGCACCAAACAGGATTGTCAAAAACTAACACAAACACATAGCAAACTACATTAATTATATTATTTCATGGTTCACTAACTATAAGCATCCCAATAAAGGTTAAATAAGTATACCACAAGTGGTGTGCACAAAACAGGATTGTACAAAAAATAACATAAACACATCTTATTTAATATATCACAACCCACAAGCCTTACTAAGAACCTTCAATAAGAATAACAAAAGTTGTCGGATTGTACAGAAAGTAAAAAAAAACAAAGATAGAAAAAAATAACCATAACTCATACAATACAGTCAAATTAATACATTTTTAAATTATTTAAAAGACATTTCACTCAAACAACATTTTCTATTTTATATTACAACAGATACTGCGTGAAGACAATCGGACGAGGACTTTTTCCACAGGACCGGACCATCGGACGAGGACTCGGACTAGACCAGCAGACGAGGAATTTCAACACAGGACCAGACCAGCAGACGAGGAATTTCAACACAGGACCCGACCATCGGACGAGGGATATCGCCACAGGACCACACCATCAGACGAGGGATATCGCCACAGGACCACAATATCGGACGGGGGCTATCGCCACAGGACCACACCATCGGACGAGGACTTCCAACAGAGGACCACACCATTGGACAACGATTTGGAACCGAGGACCAACAAACATTCGGATTTAAATCACACTTCAACCAAGGTAAAGTATAATAAGTACTAAAGTATAAAACTAAAGAAACTGCTTTCAGTTGCATCTGTGTCAACAGAAAAATACAATAATTAATTTACTATCTCCCTTATTTTATTTAAATTGCTACTATGCAATACATAGCTCAATAACCACATCACTTTTTTTTTTAGCAAAGAAGTTTTGCAGTGGTAAATATCTATCCACAAACAACGTTTTTAATAAATAAAACCATTATTTGAAAAAAATATGTTACATGCTTATTTACAGCAGGATTCCATTGGCCAAATTCTTAGCCAGTGAGGACAGGAATTATAAATTTAACTAAATATAAATGATACATTAATGATTTGCCTTTTAATTCACCAATTGTGCACAAGAATCTTTAACAGGAATTACAATTTTAAATATACACAATTACATTTATTTTTTTTCATTTACAGATTAATATGGCTGATAACGAGACCAAAGAAGAGAAGAAAAGACGTCAAACTAGAGAAAGACAAGAGAGATGGGCCGCCCAGCAGACACCGGAGGAGAAAGAAATTCGACGAGAAAAAGAACGCAAAAGACTTGCAAATAAAAGAATATCAGCTGCAAAAATGAAAGATACAACCAAAAAAAATAAAAAAATAATAAAGCATTTACAAACTGTTCCTAAAACATCAGATGACATTTTACAACATACCAGTCAAGACAGACCAAAAAAAGCAACTACAAAAACAAAGCATTTACAAACTGTTACTAAAAACTTACAGGACATTTCAACCAAACAAGTCCAACATATACCAAGAAAATCGACGAAAAAAACTAAACATTTAGAACCTGTGGTTGAAACATTTCATGACTTTTCATCTGATGAATATGAAAGTCAACATCCAATATGCTTTGCAAATTGTCCTTTACTGAAGTCTTTAGCAGTAGAGGTTCATAGTTGTGGGGACATGACTACTCAATGTCAATTTTGTGAGGCTTATTATTTTAAACAGGAGAGACCCCGAGATGGACAATTTATTAGTTGTTGTCAAAAAGGAAAGTTCAAACTTCCACAAAGGAAACAATTTCCAACCTATTTACAAAATATTATGACTGAACCTACTTTTAAAAATTACAAAAATCTTAAGACAAACATAAGATCCTACAATAGTGCCATATCATTTGCATCTATGGGGGCAACATTGGCTGCTAATGTACCAGGACATGGTCCTTACTGTTTTAAAGTCCAAGGACAAATTTATCATCGGACTTCACATTTACATCCAGAGGAAGGAGAGCAAAGAAAATTCGCTCAACTATATGTCCTAGATACAATGGAAGCTGTTGACCAACGTATGCAGATGGAAGAAAATAAAAAATGCTTACCCAGTGTTTTTATAGAACTAAATAACATTATGGACAACAATCCCTACAGTAAAGCTTACAAAAAATTGGCAGAAGTAGAAAATGAACAACTACTTCATGCACAAAGACATCAATTACCCATGCCAAAGGTTAATATGGTGCTTAAAAGAGACAGACATACTGATAAACGTTGTTATAACTTGCCAACATCAAATGAGGTTGCAATGGTCTTTCAGAATGATGAAGGAGAACCACCATTTCAAAGAGACATTAGAGTATATCCCAGAAATGAGGACCAACCATTTATTAATATTAATATCTTAAGTCCAAATTTAGATCCAATGACATATCCCATCTTTTTCCCACACGGAGAAGCAGGTTGGCAACCAAAATTAACCCTTCCCAGTTACCCAAATGCTAAAGCCAGAATCCGAAATAATGTTTCTATGCTTGAATTTAAAGTTGCTCAAATTGCCATTAGAGATGAATTTAATCCAATTTTATGTGGTGGGAAACTAACACAACAATGGATTATTGATTCATATTTGCAAGTTGAGGCAAATAATTTAAACTTTATAAAATATCAACAAGATAAACTACGTGTAGAACAATATTGTGGACTCATGGACTATGTTGCTGACGTGGCTACAAGCAGAGACATGACAGCTGGCAAAGCCATCATTTTACCATCTTCCTTTCAAGGATCTCCTCGAAATATGAGAGAAAGATACAATGATGCTATGGCTATTGTGACAAAATTTGGAAAACCAGATTTATTTGTGACATTTACATGTAATCCACAATGGCCAGAAATTAATCAAAATCTACTTCTTGGACAAAGTGCTTCAGATCGACCAGATTTAGTAGCCAGAGTTTTTAAGATAAAATTAAATGAATTAATACGTGACTTCACTATAAATCAGTTATTTGGCAAATGTCTTGCTTATGTATATACCATTGAATTTCAAAAAAGAGGCCTTCCACATGCACATCTTCTCATAATACTTCAAGAGAAAGATAAATTAGATACTTCGGAAAAAGTGGATGCAGTCATAGTTGCTGAACTACCAGATCCAGAACTATATGGTAGACTATATGAGATTGTTACTCATCGCATGATTCATGGACCCTGTGGAGACCTTAATCCACAATCACCATGTATGGAAAATAATCAATGTTCAAAAGATTTTCCAAAAGATTATAGAGACAAAACATATGCAAATTGTGATGGATATCCACTTTATAAAAGAAGAGAAGGAGATAGTGCCATTATTCGTGGAAAAAAAGTGGACAATAGATATGTAGTACCCTACAATCCACATTTACTCATGAAGTACAACGCCCACATCAACGTAGAAGCCTGCACTTCCATCAAATCCATTAAATATGTCTACAAATATATTTACAAAGGTTACGATGCAGCTACTGTAGTCGTCAAAAGTGCAGACAACCCTGAAAGTAGTGAGTTAGTACATGATGAACTTGCATCTCATGTAGATGCTCGCTATGTTAGTGCGCCAGAAGCTATGTGGCGGCTTTTAAAATTTGAAATGCATGATAGATCACATGCAGTATATAGGTTAGCAGTACATTTGCCACAACGACATTTAGTCTATTTCCATGCTGGAAATGAAATGAATGCATTGGCCCAAAGTGAAGATCGTCACACTACACTAACTGCATGGTTTGCATTAAATTCCACTGATGCTCAAGCAACACAATACTTATATATTGAAATTCCATATCACTATGTTTTTGTGAATGGATTATGGAGAGCAAGAAAAACCAGAGGCAATAAAATAATTCCACGAATTTACACAGTCAGTCCAAGAGATGTTGAACGATTTTGCTTACGGATATTACTTTTAAATGTTCCAGGAGCACAAAGTTTTGAACAATTAAGAACTGTTAATGACATTGTATATGAATCCTTCCATTTAGCTGCAAGAAATAGAAACTTACTCGCTGATGATACAGAGTGGGAAAGATGTTTAGAAGAAGCAGCACAATGTCAAATGCCACGACAGATGAGAGAACAATTTGCTTTTATTTGTATCTTCTCAAATGCTCCAAATGCATTAGCTTTGTGGGAGACTTTTAAAAGTAATATGGCTGAAGACTTTATGCGACGATACAATGAACCCATTGCACACTTAAAAGCTTTAATGGAAATTCAAGAAGTCTTTTTAACTCATGGATTAAGTTGTGCAAGTTTTAATTTGCCTGATCCAGGTCTAATAGATGACATTAACTTTGAAGACTATGACATTCAACTACAAGCAGAAAGAACAGAAGAAAGACTTGCAACTTTAAATACACTACAATTGCAAGCATTTCATGCCATTAAAAATGCTATAGATGATGACATGGTGACAGAGCGTTATTTCTATCTTGATGGACCTGGCGGATCAGGGAAAACATATTTGTACAATTTATTAATGAGTTCAGTACGAGCACAAGGACAAATAGCAATGGCGTTTGCCACTACTGGAATTGCTGCACTTTTATTAGAAGGTGGAAGAACTGTTCATAGTGGATTTAAACTGCCAGTGCCTATTTTGGAAAATTCAGTGTCAGATATTCGCATGACATCCTTACAAGCAAAGAAATTGAAGAAATGTAAATTAATTATAATAGATGAGGCCACAATGATGTCATGCTATGCCCTCCAATGTATTGACCGTTTGCTTCGTGAAGTCATGGATAATATTTTTCCATTTGGTGGAAAGGTAATTTTGTTGGGTGGCGATTTTAGACAAACATTACCTGTCGTTGTACATGGAAATCGAACAGACATTATTGAAACATGTATAAAGTCAAGTACAGTATGGAAACATTTTACCCATCTTCAACTGCAACAAAATATGAGATCAGAAGGCCAAACTGATTTCAATGATTGGCTTATTAAAATTGGAGAAGGCAGAACAGAAAAAATACTACATTTACCTGACGACACTGTAGAGATCCCACCTCATATGATTTGTCAACAAGATATTATATCGGCTATATTTGAAGGGAGCATAAATAACGAAGAATATTCTGAGCTTGCCAACCAAGTTATACTGACGTGTAAAAATAAAGATGCATTAATACTCAATAATGAAATCTTAAAAAAAATTAATGCACCACAAAGAAATTATCACAGTGCTGATTCTGTACTTGCTGATGACAATGAAAGTCAGGCAAACTTTTCAACTGAATTCATTAACTCTTTAACTCCTTCTGGAATGCCACCACATATTTTGCAGCTAAAGAAAGGTGCAATTATCATGTTACTGCGAAATATGAACCCCAAAAAAGGCCTATGCAATGGCACAAGATTAATTGTTCAACAATTAAAGGACCATTTTATAGATGCTGAAATTTTAACTGGGACCCATAAAGGAGAGAGAGTTTTCATACCAAGAATAGATTTAGCACCAAGTGAAAGTAGTCTCCCTTTTATACTTCAAAGAAGACAATTTCCCATTATTATGGCATTTGCCATGACCATTAATAAATCACAAGGTCAAACTTTCAAATCTGTGGGTATTTACTTTGAAGAACCAGTTTTTGCACATGGTCAATTGTACGTTGCGTTGTCACAGTGCAAAAATCCACAGGCTATTAAAGTTTACATTGAAAACAATGAAAGTCAAGGTGATTTATTAGAAGATGGACGTATTTTTACTAAAAACATTGTCTACTATGAAGTACTATAACTTTGCAGGATACAAATTCAAGATGCAAACATTTTTTAAAACCATTGCAAAATACATAACAATTAGTTGTTTAATTCAGTCATAATTAATGAAAGTACTGTTTAGGAATGATTCGCCTCACAAAATACTTGCCTTGCATTGTTAGTAAAAATTATGTTAAAATGTTAAGTCACTATGTTAATGTTTCTAATGTTACAAGTTTAAAAAATATATTTGCAAGTTATTTCATTCAACAGATTACAAAGTGGATGTTAACAGGTCAAGCACCTTTTAAGTCACAATGTAAATATTGTCTGTTATCTTAAGATTACTAACTACATTAATGTTTATCGCCAGTTTATGTGCTCAGTAATGAATTACTTTAATTACGTACGTTTTAAGCAGAGTTTTACTGTATGCCTTCCTCTACATTCAATGTATATTCAAGTTAACAATTATTGTGATAGAAATTGCATGTTAATACTGATTAATTTAAATGTCAATTGTTTTTACATTCAAATGTTAATACTTTTAATAAAAAATTAGGTTACAAAATGTATTCACTATGTTCCTGTTTATAATGTGCAAAATTATACAAATGTTTTGTCAACTTCTAAACTTACATAAAAAATAAAGTTAAAGTTTCAAAATATATACTTTGAAGGTTATTGCTTACATATATTTTAAACTTCATGTTAAAATTCACAACGTTTCAAGAAGGCTTTTTACTTTTTGCTTTCCTATTCATTCAATGTATATTAAAGTTAACAATTCTTCAGATACAAATTACATTTTAAAAAACCATTACATCAACATTTTACAAAAATACACGTTCATATTAAAATACTTACAAGTGTCAAAAATATATGTTAATAACTAAACAACTTGACAAACATATACATCACATTGCCGTCATTTTTTGACGGGCAAGTCGCTAGTATATATATATAAACTAGTAAAAAAAGAAAAAAGGGTACTTTCTAATAGCAAAAGTATAGCCAAAAATAATGGTAAGGTATAATAACCAAAATATCCCCATCCAAAGATGGTAGACTGAGATAAAGAAAATATAAGGTAAACACTACAAAAGACTGAGTGAATATCTAGTCTTTTGTTATAGTCCTCATACATCTGTTAGGACAATCATAGGACTATAACTTAATAAATAGTAGTGAAAAAAAGGAAGAAAAAATGAAAAAATGTAAGCAAAAAAGCAAAAAGCACTCTATACAAAATATGAAAAAAATAAATATAATGGCAAGGGATATAAGGTAAGTACTAGGTATATAGGGTAAGTATACAAACGGCTTTTTGTTTCTTTATTTTTTTCAGTTCCTTGTTTGGCATCTGATATATCCAGTTATCCATTCATCTGTGATTACTATGAGATAACTATGGAGTAATCTGGTATGTACTTTTTTAGGTATTTTTTTGGGTAAGGGTTGAGAATGCTGACTATTTGGCTTCTGTGAGCTGGCAGGCGTATTACACGCATTGCTCTGGTGTACTGTTCACCTTTTTCCCTTTGTATACTTACCCTATATACCTAGTACTTACCTTATATCCCTTGCCATTATATTTATTTTTTTCATATTTTGTATAGAGTGCTTTTTGCTTTTTTGCTTACATTTTTTCATTTTTTCTTCCTTTTTTTCACTACTATTTATTAAGTTATAGTCCTATGATTGTCCTAACAGATGTATGAGGACTATAACAAAAGACTAGATATTCACTCAGTCTTTTGTAGTGTTTACCTTATATTTTCTTTATCTCAGTCTACCATCTTTGGATGGGGATATTTTGGTTATTATACCTTACCATTATTTTTGGCTATACTTTTGCTATTAGAAAGTACCCTTTTTTCTTTTTTTACTAGTTTTTTTATCTTAGGCGGTAACCGCCATTTTTTTCTTTACCACCTATATATATATATATAAATATATATATATATATATATATATATATATATATATATATATATATATATATATATATATATATATATATATATATATATATAATGTAAATAATTAAGGAGCCATCTAGAATATAAAGTGTCAGCACAATATATAAATATATATATATACACTAAATGTAAACACACAGACACCCTCCCTCCATGATATCACTTGGATCCCCAGGGCTGTGCAGCTCCACATAGATGTCTCACACAGTGGCTGTAACACACAATCACGTGACTACTGTCCTGACCAATAAAATAATTGCACAAGCGGTGACATCACTTTTGTCGGGCAGATCAATACAATAAAAAATCATTCATATCTTTACATTTGTATGAGCTGAGTGAGGGACAGGTTTATATACACAGCGTCACCATGGAAACAAGATTACATTGGAGCCCCCCCCCCCCTACTGTGCTGAGCGGCTCCTGCTTGTGCTGCTGTGCCTTATGGGACTTGAAGTTTAGGACATGGACTTCCGGTACATTCACTTCCGGTTCTTTGCCACGAGGGTGCCCGGAGCAGGTCTGTGTGTGCGCGAGCTCTGAGCAGGTAAATAAAGTGATTAATGTTCCAATTACTGATCAGGAGATAATACCGGAAGTTATTTGTGTCTGTGACAGGAAGAGATACCGGATATAATGATATTATACTATATATATATATATATAATACAGAGTGTCTATCTATCTATCTATCTAAATGTCTGTCTATCTATCTCTATATCTATCCCTCTATCTGACATCTATCTCTCTATCCCTTTATCTATCTATATGTCTGTCTATCTATCTATATCTATCTATCTATCCCTCTGTCTATCTATCTATCTATGTATCTGTCTGTCTCTATCCCTCCCTCTATCTGTCTGTTTGTCTGTCTATCTATCTATGTATCTGTCTGTCTCTATCTATCCCTCCCTCTGTCTGTCTATCTATAGTTGCTGGACAGTTGTGTCCATTCCCATGTGCATCGATGCCAAGCTGCTATGTGTCCTGGCGCCATGTCCAGTCACCTGTTATAACCTCTGTCTGATAGGGGCTTTATTTAGGGGCATAGTCGTCTCAATTTGCAGCACCTAAACGCACGCCGCCATCAAATCGCCAGGATATGACGTCATAGATCCGCGACGGCGTCCTGCGTCTAAGACTCAACGCGCGTTACTGATATTTTGGGTTATGCCAGTCCTCTTACCCAAGCTATTTAAGGGCTGGCGTTACTATGGTAACACGGATATAAATTCAATCAATGCTCTAAATTAAAATCTATAGTTTTTCTCTTTATTTTTTTAATCAAAAACCATATATATAAATATTCCCTACAACATATAAAGGCGATCTCTCCTCAGTCACTGCGTGATCTGGCGCTTCGTAAGACTATTCACATCAGTCTCAGGCAAAGATAGCTGTCATTACTTTGCGCAGCACTACGCGCTTTGCTGTGATATTTATACACGATACACATCCCCGCACTCAGCGCTTTATACTAAAGAGGCGATAACATTATAGGCGGAAGGCCCCGAGTCCAGTTTCTTCTCCACTTTCGCCCTGCTCAAAAACTAATTTTTAACATGAGTTTTATATTATAAATTAAAAGTTATGTTTTATTAACACTTTATTCTCATTTGATATTTGGTAACACTGGTGTGCCCTATACAAGGATCTGTATATGTGTGTGTGTGTATATATATATATATATATATATATAGTGTGTACATCAGTGTATTTATTGTATGAGGAGCGGGAGCTCAGTGTGTGTATATATATATATATATATATATATAGTGTGTACATCAGTGTATTTATTGCATGAGGAGCGGGAGCTCAGTGTGTGTATATATATATATATATATATAGTGTGTACATCAGTGTATTTATTGTATGAGGAGCGGGCGCTCAGTGTGTATATATATATATATATATATATATATATATATATATAGTGTGTACATCAGTGTATTTATTGCATGAGGAGAGGGAGCTCAGTGTGTGTATATATATATATATATATATATATATATATAGTGTGTACATCAGTGTATTTATTGCATGAGGAGCGGGAGCTCAGTGTGTGTATATATATATATATATATATATATATATATATATATATATATATATAGTGTGTACATCAGTGTATTTATTGCATGAGGAGCGGGCGCTCAGTGTGTGTATATATATATATATATATACATATATATATATATATATATATAGTGTGTACATCAGTGTATTTATTGTATGAGGAGCGGGCGCTCAGTGTGTGTGTGTATATATATATATATATATATATATATATATAGTGTGTACATCAGTGTATTTATTGTATGAGGAGCGGGCGCACAGTGGGCCTCATTCTATTAGCGGCCGCAGCCGTTGCGGGGCCGCAAGGACCGGCCGCAAGCTATTCGGCTATTCTATTCCCTTACGGCCGGAGGCTCCGGCAGGCTTGCGGCCGGTGCCTTGCTATCTCTTGCGGCCGCTCGCGCCAGAGGAAAGCCTTTGATCTAAAACGGCCGCAAGAGTTTCGACCGTAAGAAATTCCTATTTGCAATTCAATTGCTCCGGGAAACCTCTCTGCAAGGCTAAAAGCGTCAGTGTATTTATTGTATGAGGAGCGGGCGCTCAGTGTGTGTGTATATATATATATATATATATATATATATATATATATATATATATATATATATATATATAGTGTGTACATCAGTGTATTTATTGTATGAGGAGCAGGAGCTCGGTGTGTGTATATATATATATATATATATATATATATATATATATATATATATATAGTGTGTACATCAGTGTATTTATTGTATGAGGAGCGGGCGCTCAGTGTGTGTATATATAATGGCATGAAATGCTTGCAATTGTAGTGTATTTAAAGTTGCAAGTCTTTCTTGTGTTCTTTCTGCTTGTAGTTGAATGTCATAGTCTTCAAAGTTTATGTCATCTATAAGACCTGGATCAGGCAAATTAAAACTTGCACAACTTAATCCATGAGTTAAAAATACTTCTTGGATTTCCATTAACGCTTTTAAGTGTGCAATGGGTTCATTGTATCGTCGCATAAAGTCTTCAGCCATATTACTTTTAAAATTCTCCCACAAAGCTAATGCATTTGGAGCATTTGAGAAGATACAAATAAAAGCAAATTGTTCTCTCATCTGTCGTGGCATTTGACATTGTGCTGCTTCTTCTAAACATCTTTCCCACTCTGTATCATCAGCGAGTAAGTTTCTATGTCTTGCAGCTAAATGGAAGGATTCATATACAATGTCATTAACAGTTCTTAATTGTTCAAAACTTTGTGCTCCTGGAACATTTAAAAGTAATATCCGTAAGCAAAAACGTTCAACATCTCTTGGACTGACTGTGTAAATTCGTGGAATTATTTTATTGCCTCTGGTTTTTCTTGGTCTCCATAATCCATTCACAAAAACATAGTGATATGGAATTTCAATATATAAGTATTGTGTTGCTTGAGCATCATTTGAATTTAATGCAAACCATGCAGTTAGTGTAGTGTGACGATCTTCACTTTGGGCCAATGCATTCATTTCATTTCCAGCATGGAAATAGACTAAATGTCGTTGTGGCAAATGTACTGCTAATCTATATACTGCATGTGATCTATCATGCATTTCAAATTTTAAAAGCCGCCACATAGCTTCTGGTGCACTGACATAGCGAGCATCTACATGAGATGCAAGTTCATCATGTACTAACTCACTACATTCAGGGTTGTCTGCACTTTTGACGACTACAGTAGCTGCATCATAGCCTTTGTAAATATATTTGTAGACATATTTAATGGATTTGATGGAAGTGCAGGCTTCTACGTTGATGTGGGCGTTGTACTTCATGAGTAAATGTGGATTGTAGGGTACTACATATCTATTGTCCACTTTTTTTCCACGAATAATGGCACTATCTCCTTCTCTTCTTTTATAAAGTGGATATCCATCACAATTTGCATATGTTTTGTTTCTATAATCTTTTGGAAAATCTTTGGAACATTTATTATTTTCCATACATGGTGATTGTGGATTAAGGTCTCCACAGGGTCCATGAATCATGCGATGAGTAACAATCTCATATAGTCTACCATATAGTTCTGGATCTGGTAGTTCAGCAACTATGACTGCATCCACTTTGTCCGAAGTATCTAATTTATCTTTCTCTTGAAGTATTATGAGAAGATGTGCATGTGGAAGGCCTCTTTTTTTAAATTCAATGGTGTCATGAATCACCCAGGGGCCATATTGGATTTGGTGTGAACTATGCTGGGGCCATTTTGTGACTGGCAACAGTGGCCATTTTGGGCTGGATTATCTTACACATGCTGTTGCCATGTGGAAGAACAAAAGGTTTGGGTTGTGGTGATAATATGTTAGTGTTATATTGTATATTGTATTGTGGAGTGATAGCTATGTTTTAATTAGTCAACCCTCCCCCATTGTATAAACTCTCAGTCAGGAGTTGGCCATATGGTCCTTAGTGTAAACAAAGGATAAAACCTAAACAAATAGATTGGCCAGACTGCCAGGCACTGCAGGACAATGGTATAGTATGGGGTTTCCCAACCACAAGCCCAGGGGCATAGTTCAAGAGCTAATAAAGGATGTTTCTCCCTTGAGAGCCAGCCACCAAATGAATTAGTAGCCACGCCTGGGGGAGGCACTAGGGGAGGAGACTAATAAGTTCCCACAAATTACTTCTGTGAGAATGGCCAGAGGGGAATGAGGGTTTGACTAAGAGTAGCCACTCCCTCCACTGTGTGTGTGTGAAATGTTTTAAATATGTGGTTCCAAAATAAAAAGTTGTTCATAATTTTCATCAAGACGTGGTGTGTAGATGTATTATTTACCCGGGGACATATGCTTGCAGTAAGATTTGTCAGACTTACTGTCAATATTGCTCAGTCTAAACCAAGGGCTGAGACATGATGTTCCTGTACTCAAAGCTACTCCAAGGTCCAGAGTAACCCAAATCAAGTCAGCAGACCCCAGCCAGAGAGTGGGTCGTGACAATTGGTGGCAGCGGTGGGATACTCTGAGAAGGACCAGAAAATGGAGCAGCAGCATGAGGACATGTCCAAGGAGGCAAGATGCAGGTTCAGTATAGCCAGGGAGTTTTGCCCCGGGGAGATAACGTTGGAAGAGGCAATTAAAGGACTGAACCTAATAAAGCAGCAAATACAGGAAGAACGTACAGGGGTGAGTGTCCAAGCTCAGCAAAGGCTTGGGGTCAACCCTGCAGAGATGCCAGTAAGAGTCAAAGTGGCAAATCAGAATTTTAAACAGTCCCAGGATGATAAAGACAGCATTGACGGATTTATCCAAGAGGACTACAGAGGAAGGGTCCTGCTAAATCAATGGATGGCATTCCTGCAATTATGGCATGGCCATGAGCTGGCAAGCTGGTTGGAGGAACTGGTAGAGAAAGAGATGGACTTGGAGGAACAGTATCTTGCCAGGGTAGAGTCCTTTGGTGGCCGGAGAAAGGATCTCTATTTTCGTTTGGATCTACAATATGGGGTTGAGGAGATTCTGAATGGTGATCCGGAATGTGGCATGGGAACTGCAAGGAGACATAATAACTTGTTTGTTGAACGCTGCCGGGGTCTGGGACTGGAACCATGGTTCCCGGAGGCTCCTTTGCTAGAACCCCTGGTTCGGCAAGAGCAGCAACTGGAGGCTGAATATGTTCAATTGTGGGATGCGATACCCAAGAAGTATTTTGGCCCATCCGGATGGGAGGACGGCTCACCAGACCCTTACAACTCAGACGGTATGTACCAGAGTGAGTATGCTCACTGGAACTGGGGAGAGGCTTTTCTAGATGGTAAACAAAGTGAGGAGTGGGAAGGGGTAAACACTGTTCCTTTGCCAACTCCTGGGGATGGAGAATGTTTGCCCCTAGAACATGCAGTAACTGTGTCAGGGCCTAGTCACCAGCCCAAAGAGCCAGAGACCCAGTGAAATGTTCCCTGGGTGGGGTCAGATAATCCATGTCTCCCCCCTGATACCCCAAGAGATTTAATCCCAGAGGAAGTGGGAACTGTTCACAAGCTAGGGCCAGATAAGTTAAGTCTGCCCTCAGAAGTTCTAGGCAAAGTGTGTTGGCCAGAACTGCTAATGGAGCCAGAGGCTCGTGATGATTGTGTGATGGACGGTGGGAAGGGAGCCTTAGAGGCCAGGCTGGGTGGGAATGATGAGATTCCCCAGCCTGCATCAGATAACCACTGTCTGTACCCTGACACCCCAGGGGAGTTGTTCCCAGAGGTGCTAGTGAAGCACAGAGCCCAGGAGGGTTGTTTAAGAGATTGTGGGGAGGGAAAGGAATTGGTTTCTGGCTACAGGGAACCTGACCTCACACAGCAAGAGTGTGCCAGGGGCACAAAGAGCCAGGCCGGGGCAGCAAGCATGCCAGCCTTGGCAAAAGCATTATGGGTGCAGAGTGGCACCATGAAAGAGGGTGTACCAAGTGGGGAGATACCCTGGATAACCATTGTCCAGGGGCCCACTGGAACAGACACCACTCCAAAGACCCAGTTCAACAGAAAGGACTGGGATAAAGTTGCTCAACCCCGGGCAATGGAGGAGTCCGGCACTTCAGCTGGATGGGAGCAGCATAGCCCCCAGCCAAGTCAGAGGAGTGTAAGCACAGCTTGGGTGGGAGCAGCGTAGCTCCCCAAGCAGCAACGGAAACAGCTGGATCAGAGGAAGAAAGCCAAGAGGAGCTGTCCCCTTGCAATCCCATAGGCCCAGAGACTGTTCTAGAGATCCCAGCCCAGCTGTGGGGACTGGCTGGGGGGAACAGGGTTGCTATGGGACAGAAATTGTGGCCCACCTGTTGTACTCTGGGATACCAGATTATTGGGGAGGTACCCTGGACTATTTGGGTGGGTGTGAATGGGAAGAACAATTTGCTCTATACAGTGGGAGCAAGGCCAAGGGCTGGGGGAGGTTTTTACTCTGCACCTTGGGACAGACAAGAACTGGCATAGCATACAGAGGGCCAAACCAGCACATTCATGACTATCAGCGTAGCTGGAAAAATCAGGGATGTTTCCTGCCACGCTTGGGGAGGTGTTGTCATGAATCACCCAGGGGCCATATTGGATTTGGTGTGAACTATGCTGGGGCCATTTTGTGACTGGCAGCAGTGGCCATTTTGGGCTGGATTATCTTACACATGCTGTTGCCATGTGGAAGAACAAAAGGTTTGGGCTGTGGTGATAATATGTTAGTGTTATATTGTATATTGTATTGTGGAGTGATAGCTATGTTTTAATTAGTCAACCCTCCCCCATTGTATAAACTCTCAGTCAGGAGTTGGCCATATGGTCCTTAGTGTAAACAAAGGATAAAACCTAAACAAATAGATTGGCCAGACTGCCAGGCACTGCAGGACAATGGTATAGTATGGGGTTTCCCAACCACAAGCCCAGGGGCATAGTTCAAGAGCTAATAAAGGATGTTTCTCCCTTGAGAGCCAGCCACCAAATGAATTAGTAGCCACGCCTGGGGGAGGCACTGTGGGAGGAGACTAATAAGTTCCCACAAATTACTTCTGTGAGAATGGCCAGAGGGGAATGAGGGTTTGACTAAGAGTAGCCACTCCCTCCACTGTGTGTGTGTGTGAAATGTTTTAAATATGTGGTTCCAAAATAAAAAGTTGTTCATAATTTTCATCAAGACGTGGTGTGTAGATGTATTATTTACCCGGGGACATATGCTTGCAGTAAGATTCGTCAGACTTACTGTCAATATTGCTCAGTCTAAACCAAGGGCTGAGACATGATGTTCCTGTACTCAAAGCTACTCCAAGGTCCAGAGTAACCCAAATCAAGTCAGCAGACCCCAGCCAGAGAGTGGGTCGTGACAAATGGTATATACATAAGCAAGACATTTGCCAAATAACTGATTTATAGTGAAGTCACGTATTAATTCATTTAATTTGATCTTAAAAACTCTGGCTACTAAATCTGGTCGATCTGAAGCACTTTGTCCAAGAAGTAGATTTTGATTAATTTCTGGCCATTGTGGATTACATGTAAATGTCACAAATAAATCTGGTTTTCCAAATTTTGTCACAATAGCCATAGCATCATTGTATCTTTCTCTCATATTTCGAGGAGATCCTTGAAAGGAAGATGGTAAAATGAAGGCTTTGCCAGCTGTCATGTCTCTGCTTGTAGCCACGTCAGCAACATAGTCCATGAGTCCACAATATTGTTCTACACGTAGTTTATCTTGTTGATATTTTATAAAGTTTAAATTATTTGCCTCAACTTGCAAATATGAATCAATAATCCATTGTTGTGTTAGTTTTCCACCACATAAAATTGGATTAAATTCATCTCTAATGGCAATTTGAGCTACTTTAAATTCAAGCATAGAAACATTATTTCGGATTCTGGCTTTAGCATTTGGGTAACTGGGAAGGGTTAATTTTGGTTGCCAACCTGCTTCTCCATGTGGGAAAAAGATGGGATATGTCATTGGATCTAAATTTGGACTTAAGATATTAATATTAATAAATGGTTGCTCCTCATTTCTGGGATATACTCTAATGTCTCTTTGAAATGGTGGTTCTCCTTCATCATTCTGAAATACCATTGCAACTTCATTTGATGTTGGCAAGTTATAACGACGTTTATCAGTATGTCTGTCTCTTTTAAGCACCATATTAACCTTTGGCATGGGTAATTGATGTCTTTGTGCATGAAGTTGTTGTTCATTTTCTACTTCTGCCAATTTTTTGTATGCTTTACTGTAGGGATTGTTGTCCATAATGTTATTTAGCTCTATGAAAACACTGGGTAAGCATTTTTTATTTTCCTCCATCTGCATACGTTGGTCAACAGCTTCCATTGTATCTAGGACATATAGTTGAGCAAATTTTCTTTGCTCTCCTTGCTCTGGATGTAAATGTGAAGTCCGATGATAAATTTGTCCTTGGACTTTAAAACAGTAAGGACCATGTCCTGGTAAATTGGCAGCCAATGTTGCCCCCATAGATGCAAATGATATGGCACTATTGTAGGATCTTATGTTTGTCTTAAAATGTTTGTAATTTGGAAAAGTAGGTTCAGTCATAATATTTTGTAAATAGCTTGGAAATTGTTTCCTTTCTGGAAGTTTGAACTTGCCTTTTTGACAACAACTAATAAATTGTCCATCTCTGGGTCTCTCCTGTTTAAAATAATAAGCCTCACAAAATTGACATTGAGTACTCATGTCCCCACAACTATGAACCTCTACTGCTAAAGACTTGAGTAGAGGACAATTTGCAAAGCATATCGGATGTTGACTTTCATATTCATCAGGTGAAAAGTCATGAAATGTTTCAACAACAGGTTCTAAATGTTTAGTTTTTTTCGTGGCTTTTCTTGGTATATGTTGTCCTTGTTTTGTTGAAATGTCCTGTAAGTTTTTAGTAAGAGTTTGTAAATGCTTTGTTTTTGTAGTTGCTTTTTTTGGTCTGTCTTGACTGATATCTTGTAAAATGTCATCTAATGTTTGAGGAAAAGTTTGTAAATGCTTTATTATCTTTTTTTTTTTTTTGGTTGTATCTCTCATTTTTGCAGCTGATATTCTTTTATTTGCAAGTCTTTTGCGTTCTTTTTCTTGTTGAATTTCTTTATCCTCCGGTGTCTGCTGGGCGGCCCATCTCTCTTGTCTTTCTCTAGTTTGACGTCTTTTCTTCTCTTCTTTGGTCTCGTTATAGCCATATTAATCTGTAAAGGAAAAAAAAAATGTAATTGTGTATATTTTAATTTGTAATTCCTGTTAAAGATTCTTGTGCACAATTGGTGAAATAAAAGGCAAATCATTAATGTATCAGTTATATTTAGTTAAAATTATAATTCCTGTCCTCACTGGCTAAGAATTTGGCCAATGGAATACTGCTGTAAATAAGCATGTAACATATTTTTTTAAAATAATGGTTTTATTTATTAAAAACGTTGTTTGTGGATAGATATTTACCACTGCAAAACTTCTTTGCTAAAAAAAAAATTGATGTGGTTATTGAGCTATGTATTGCATAGTAGCAATTTAAATAGAATAAGGGAGATAGTAAATTTATTTTTTTATTTTTCTGTTGACACGGATGCAACTGAAAGCAGTTTCTTTAGTTTTCTACTTTAGTACTTATTATACTGTACCTTGGTTGAAGTGTGATTTAAATCCGAATGTTTGTTGGTCCTCGGTTCAAAATCGTTGTCCAATGGTGTGGTCCTCTGTTGGAAGTCCTCGTCCGATGGTGTGGTCCTCTGTGTAAAATCCTGGTCCTATGGTCTGGTCCTCTGTTGAAAGTTCTGGTCCGATGGTGTGGTCCTGTGGCGATAGCCCTCGTCCGATCTTGTGGTCCTGTGGCGATAGCCCTCGTCCGATGTTGTGGTCCTTTGGTGAAAGTCCTCGTCCGATGATCTGGTCCTGTGTTGAAATTCCTCATCCGCTGGTCTGGTCCTGTGTTGAAAGTCCTCGTCCGATGGTCTGGTCCTGTGGAGAAAGTCCTCGTCCGATTGTCTTCACGCAGTATCTGTTGTAATATAAAATAGAAAATGTTGTTTGAGTGAAATGTCTTTTAAATAAGTAAAAAATGTATGAATTTGGCTGTATTGTATCAGTTATGGTTATTTTTTTCTATTTTTTATTTTTTACTTTCTGTACAATCCCACGACTTTTGTTATTCTTATTTAAGGTTCTTAGTAAGGCTTGTGGGTTGTGATATATTAAATAAGAATATGAATTTATTTTGCTATGTGTTTATGTTAGTTTTTTGTACAATCCTGTTTTGTGCGCACCACGTGTGGTATACTTATTTAACCTTTATTGGGATGGTTATAGTTAGTGAAACATGAAATAATATAATTAATGTAGTTTGCTATGTGTTTGTGTTATTTTTTTACAATCCTGTTTTGTGCGCACCACTTGTGCAAAAGTTTTTTATTCTTGATTGTACAGGTTATAGGTTGTTAAACATTAAAGAAGAATGTTAATGTAGTTTCCTATGTGTTTGTGGGATTTTTTGTACAATGCTATTAGGTGCGCAACACTTTTGTTATTCTTATTTTGGCTTCTTTGTAAGGCTTATAGGTTGTTAAACATTGAATAAGAAATTCTGTTTTGTGTGTAGCAGTTTGGGTCTCATTCAATTGCGATTTGGCCAATTGAATCGTGCCCTAAATAAGCACATAGCATATTTTTTTAAATAAGTTTTTAGTCAGTGAAAAACTTTCTTTTGGATAGATTTTTAGTAACTAAAAACTTCTTTTAAAAAAAATGTTATGTTCTTATTTAGAGCCCTATTCAATTGGGCAAATTGCAATTGAATGAGGGCCTTTGTGTGTACCATATGTTGCATAGTTTGCCCCTCATTCAATTGCATTTTTTACAATGTAATAGTACTCTAAGGCTGTCATTGAATTTCAATTTTGAAAATTGAATAGAGTTCTAAATAAGCACATCACATATATTTGTTAAAGAAGTTTTTAGTTATTAAGCATCTATCCAAAAGCAAGGTTTTCACTAACGAAAAAGTTATTTAAAAAATATATGTTATGTGATTATTTGGATCCCTATAGAATTAGCAAAATGGCAATTGAATAAGGGCCTAAAAGTGCTTATTTATAGCCATATTAAATTGTCCAAAATAGCAATTGAATGAGGGCCTTTGGTTACTGCATTTGTTATATTGTCAGCTCCTCATTCAATTGTGTTTTGGCCAATGGAATAGAGCTCAATATCAGCACAGAGCATATTTTTTTACCGAATTTTGTATTTAGTGAACTTGTATCCAAAAGCAACGTGTTCACTAAATAAAAAGTTCCTTTAAAAAATATGCTCTGTGCTTATATAGAGCCCTATTGAAATGGGAAAATCATATTTGAGTGAGGCCCTTGGCCATTAAACATATATAGGTCCTCATTGAATTGCAATTTTGCCAATTGAAGAGGGCTCTATATAATCACATAACATATTTATTGAGCAAAGTTTTTAGTTATTGAAAACCTTGATTGTGGTTAGAAGTTCAGTAACTAAAAAGTTCTGTATAAAAAATATGTTATGTGCTTATATAGAGCCCTATTCAATTGAGCAACTCGCAATTGAATGAGGCTCATGGTTCTTTCTTTTTTATACTTAATACTTTACCTTGATTGAAGTGTGGAATGACAGAGGGTCCCCTCCTGCCAATCTTAATCCGCCGGTCTTCTTGTAGTGTCTGTTTGAAAAAGAAAGTGAAATAGTTATTTGTATATTTATAATTTTTCATCTAGCAAAGCATGGCCTTTTGAGCATGTAATGTCTTGTTGTATCTTACCTCTTCTTCTTTGTTGGTGTTCTTTAAAAGGGATTGTGCTTCACAGTGCACGGTGCAAATTGTTGAGTGACGCTGTTGATGCAGAGTCTGTTTGAATATTAAAAGAAATAGAAAGATTCAGCTTTATATGATCTATTGAATTGCAGTAAATTAATGTCATTTAAATATACTTCTGTAATTATTTTCAATTGACCTTATTTTTTGGTGGGGGCTACACACATATGTCACATACATGAAGCACATTCCATAGTTTAATGTAATTATTTTGTGTGCGTGTGACATATCACTATACATGAATCATATTTAAATTGTTAAATTAACCTTATATTTTTTTTTCCAACACACATAAATGTCTGTGTGTGAGATGTAACTATAGATGATACACATATATGTGCGTGTCACATATCAGTATACATGACATATAATGTCATTTAAATGTAGTTGTTTACTGATTTTGTTTTAAGCTAATTTTGTTGCAGTGGCAATACACATAAATGTGCGTGTCACATGTCACTATACATTCTATACATATACGTGCGTGTCAGATGTCACTATACATTATAGACATATATGTGCGTGTCAGATGTCACTATACATTATAGACATATATGTGCGTGTCACATGTCACTATACATTATAGACATATATGTGCGTGTCAGATGTCACTATACATTCTATACATATATGTGCGTGTCACATGTCACTATACATTATAGACATATATGTGCGTGTCAGATGTCACTATACATTATAGACATATATGTGCGTGTCACATGTCACTATACATAAACCTCTGTTTAATATAGAATTATGTTTTTTTGTTGTTTTGTTAAATTAACCGTATTTTTTTTGTGAGCCTATACACATAAATGTGCCATACATGTCACTACATAAATCCTAGTTTATTTTTTTATTTGTTTGACCTGTCCTGATAATAAAATGTAATATATTATAGCTTACCTCTCAGTTGTAATTTGCACAATGTAAAGTAGTAAATTAGTAAAGAATTGTCTTCTCAAGTAAAAGCAGCAGTTATCTCAGAAGTCACTCCGTGCATTACCTGAGGAGAAATGTATTTTTTTTGTGTGAAATAGGCAGTATTTATAAACTTGTAGAAAGTTCTGGAAAGTGAGACCGTTAAAACGCAATACGCATGCGCTATTTGCGTTCCAGCTTACAATTTGCGTTCCATCCGCCATTTTCTGCGTATTACTGTTCAAAATGGTGTTTAATATGATTGTGATACGTTCCGCATAGTATGTGTTTCATTATTGCGAGTAAGTGTAGTGTAGTTACGTCTGAAGCCTCGTTTTCATTTTGTTCGTCGGCCATTTTTTCTCTCGCTTAGCGATGGTATTAGTGTCTAAAGTGTTTTATTTTGATTTAAATGTAGATGTAACTTGTTTTTTTGAGGTGCTGGATGGTTCCTCTTGCTGTAGGTAAGCTTTTTATGTGTTTGTTGTGTGTCTTTCTTAAGTTTTAAATGTTTGTATGTCGGCGTGTTGCGTCCGATGTTTGCGAGGTCGTAATGTGTGGTAACGTGTCTCGTATGGTGTTTGCGTGTGTAGCCTCGTTTTCGTTTTATTCGTCGGCCATTTTTTGTGTCGCTTAGCAAATTATTTAGTGTCTAAACTCTTTTATTTTGAGTGCAATTAAGTTGTAAGTTGCATTTTTGAGGTCCTGGGTGCTTCCTGTTTCTGTAGGTAAGGTTTTTATGTATGTGCTGTGTGTATGTATTGTGTTTGTAATTTTGTAATGTTCGCTAGTTGCATCCGAGTGTTGTGAGGCCGTAATGTGTGTGAACGTGTCGTATGTTGTTTGCGAGTGTCGTAATGTGTGTGTCTTGCTCTTTGGGTTGCGACGTGAACTTTGCGAGATTCGCAGTTCTTTGGGTTGGGAATTTGTGTTGTGAATTTTGCAAGGGTCGCAGTTGCTGCAACTCAAGCCCTCGCTTTGCGAGGTCCTCAGGTGCTGGCATGGAGCGCCTGTGGCGCTCCAAGCCAGCAACTGAGGCCCTCGCTTCGCTTTATGCCAGCAACTGAGAACCTGGCACAGTGCCCTCGCTTTGCGAGGGCCGCGGTCTCGCTACGCGAGCCACGGCCCTCGCTTTGCGAGGGCCGCGAGCCCGCAGCGTTAGCAACAACTCGTACGCTCACAACTATATATGTGATATATATATATATATATATATATATATATATATATATATATATAGTGTGTACATCAGTGTATTTATTGTATACGGAGGGGGAGCTCAGTGTGTATATATATACATATAGTGTGTGTACATCAGTGTATTTATTGTATGAGGAGCAGGAGCTCAGTGTGTGTATATATATATATATATATATATAGTGTGTGTACATCAGTGTATTTATTGCATGAGGAGCGGGCGCTCAGTGTGTGTGTATATATATATATATATATATATATATATATATATAGTGTGTACATCAGTGTATTTATTGTATACGGAGGGGGAGCTCAGTGTGTATATATATATATATATATATATATATATATATATATATATATATATATATATATAGTGTGTACATCAGTGTATTTATTGTATACGGAGGGGGAGCTCAGTGTGGATATATATATATATCTATATATATATCTATATATATATATATATATATATATATATAGTGTGTACTTCAGTGTATTTATTGTATACGGAGGGGGAGCTCAGTGTGTATATATATATATATATATAGTGTGTACATCAGTGTATTTATTGTATGAGGAGCAGGAGCTCAGTGTGTGTATATATATATATATAGTGTGTACATCAGTGTATTTATTGTATGAGGAGCAGGAGCTCAGTGTGTGTATATATATATATATATATAGTGTGTACATCAGTGTATTTATTGTATGAGGAGCGGGCGCTCAGTGTGTGTATATATATATATATATATATATATATATATAGTGTGTACATCAGTGTATTTATTGTATGAGGAGCAGGAGCTCAGTGTGTGTGTAAGAGTAAATATCAAAGTATTTACCAGGAGATATCTGTCCCTGTCCAAATTATCAGTATCTATATAGTGTGCACACTGTAGAGAAATAATACACCGACACAGAGTTCTGGTATAAAGTTTCTCGGTACTGTCTTTATTAAGTCAGTCCTCATTTATATAGTTTTTAGTAATCAGATAAAAAGTTACATTAAGTAAAACATCAGGTTTATTCAGTAATTCATTGGTTCTGAGAAGTCTGCTTCTACAAAGTTACGATCAGACATTGGATTAAAACATTAAGGAGTCTCCAAGACCCATCCCACAAGAGGATGGGTCTTACTCTCATTGGTAAGAAGTTGAAGACAAAGACAAGATGGTGTTTCTCCTCCTCGTGTCCTGTGTGTGTAAAGACCCGTCATCCTTAACAGACCGGAAATAGTGCTGTCTCCATCTTGTAAGAAAAGGGGAGTGTCAAATCCTCCATTTTAGAGTCTCCCAATGATTCAGCATTTATTAGTAAAACTTGCTTATACGATAATACTGCAAAGATAAGATATATAAGTAGGTGCACGAATACATTTATACATTTTGTACTGATCCTTATCCATAACAGTCCCCCCTAAAATGACATAATATATTCGTCACACTCACAGCTATTAGTAAAACTTACTGATTATAAGTATAACACCCTATTCTTATAACGGGTGTCTAAAACTAAATATCTTGTTATAATAGATATATGTCTCAACTATGGTCCTTCCAGAGCACTATTCTTTGTGTCTTCTATTTCCGGATGTTGAAAGCATTGCATGTGTGTAAATCATAGGTTCATATCTTCGTTCGATCGGGCTTGTCATGACCTGACGTCACACCTACCCTATGACCTATGCGGCATGGGGAAGACCTAACGAGCCTCTAATATCTAATAGTGTAGCTAGGCTTGGAGAGGGACCATAGTACTCAGATATAGTGTAGCTCAGCTCAGAAAACACTCTCCTTAGAGCCAGTTACAGTCTGCAACAGAAGACGGGATGTCTTACAATCATCATTTTGTCCATGTAGATCTATGTCTAAATCTTGGTGGATAAAGGTGGGAGAAGCCTTGTCCATAGCTTTCTGAAGGTAGTTACGTATACAGGGGATAATGCAACATAAGAGGAAGGCTAACCAAATTATGACAATAAAGATAGCCATCCCTATCTGCAATAACACTTTCTGCCAACCATTCATCCAACCAAACCATGATTCCCAATAGTCTATAGTGCCAGAATTTTCTTTTAATTCTTGACCAAGATTAGCCAATTTCTGGATTGCCAGTGTGATCTTACCATTTGGACCTGTGTTATCAGGGATGTATGTACAACATGTGCTAGTGTCAGGAAGCATTTTACATACTCCACCTTTTTCTGCAAGGATCATGTCTAATGCCATGCGGTTCTGGAAGGCCATGTGTGATGTAGCCTCTAACTGTTCTGCAATGCCTTTAAGGCATCCTTAGTGTAGTTAACAAATCGTTGCTGGTTATAGTAAATATAATTGATCCAGGCAACGTTCTTATTTACTCCAATCATGGGTATCAGTGACTCGAATCCTGCTGCTACTTGGTTACGGGCTTTAAATTCATTGGGCACCCCCCTTGGGACTCCAATAGAATCTATGTACACATGGGAGTCAAAACTTTCTCTAGGCTCAGATGATGATGTATGTCTCTTCCTTCTGGACTGTGTCTGAGGAACATTATCTAGATCACAATAATAGGTTGGAACAATGTGTAACGGCATTATGGCTTTAGTCATGGTACGTTCCCCACGCCATACTCCTGACAGTCTTACCCTGAGTTTCATATCTCCACACAACCAATATACGTCCCCCAAAGATTGTGTCTGATTGACTAGCATGGTGGCTGAAGTGACAAAACCCACTTGGGAACCTCTGTAGGTTGAACCCCTGAGAAACGTTTCTCCTGTAACACGTATAATTTCCAGGGTACTCAGTTATACCTCTCCCTGGGTGGGGATTACTAGTCATCACAGGGTACGTTTTCCTCCATTGTTCACTTCTTCTGGACCTTCCGTCTTTTGCAATTCTTTGAGCAATCTTAAATCTGTTGGCAGAGTCTGCATTGTATAAATGTTTATTTCTCCATCCACCTCTCTCCTTTCCATTTCCTGTGATACCATTGCTGCCTTCTTAGCCATCTGGTCTGCTAGATGGTTTCCTCGTGCTTCGTCTGAATTTAGCTTCCCATGTGCCTTTACTTTCAGTATGGCTACTTCCTTTGGGAGTGCTAAAGCATCTAGTAGTTCACGGATGGCTTTGTCATGCTTCACTGGAGTACCTGCGGCTGTCATGAATCCTCTAGCTCTCCAGATTACTCCAAAGTCTTGAGTCATTCCCAGAGCATATCTTGAGTCTGTGTAGATGTTGGCTCGGACTCCTGTCGCAACCTCACAGGCCTTGGTCAATGCAATCAACTCTGCTTCTTGTGCTGACATGGAGGAAGGTAGTGAGAAGGCTTGTATCACATCTTTTTCCGTAGTCACAGCATATCCTGTGTGATCTTTCCCATTCTCATCAGCATACCTTGATCCATCCACATACAGAGTGATGTCTGGGTCTGTCAGGGCAAGTTCTTTTACATTCGCAAGGAGTGAGGTCTCCATTTCCATTTGTTGAAGGCAGTCATGGGGTGGATTTGTGAGTCCTGGGACTGCATATGGGTCTCTGGCTTGTATACTGGGAGTGCTGTCTGCTCGCCAGTGGAGAGTTTTCTTTTCCACTCCTTCCTCTTCCTCTGCAGATTCCCACCATTTTAATGCAGCTCCTAGTGTCTTCCATCCATCCGGTGCAAACTTGGATATTGCAACATGTGGAATTTCTGTATCCCAATGCTTGTAGAGCTCTTCTGCTTCTTGTGGGAGCTCCACCGCAAATGCACTATCACCTGCTGCATTGTTGTACAATGTCTTTAGGTTTAAGGTGACCTGCTTCAATTTAGTGAGACTTGCTTCATATTGGAAATCTCGGCCTGGAAATGTTTATTCCACAGCGTGCAATATAGAGGGTCTTGTGTCTCATCTGTGAGCGTCTGGCCGTTTCCACCACCTTCCAGTAGACGTCTTTTTACATATAGATTGGTTATTCCTGAGTTTGGGTTCAAAATCAGGTTGTACAATCAGGCTGTACAAAAGTACCCATCTTCCGTTCTCCCCCCTCTGGAAATGGTAAGAGAGTGGCTGGATTGAGAACATAGCATCTCTGTAAAGTAACATTGTCTGGTAGAAGAAGGGAACATTGCAGACGGAGGTGTCTGGCTGTAGTCATGTGCTTAGGTAGTCTGCTGTATGATGGCTGCAATATTATGTGGTGCCAGAACTGTCAGAGGATAGCCACGGACTATATACATCATATGTGTAGAAGGATTAATTCGGGGGTTAAGGGCTGCCTGTTTTCTTTTCCTGTATTTAATATTTGCAATCTATTCAAATACAAACTCCATTTTGGATTAAATTCACATGCAAAATCCTTCTTCCAAATCACTTACTATAACATTCTAGGAACTATTCGCTTCAGTCCCGTACTTAACTTACAATAATTCCCAACTAACACTCCACTTCTTCCTTCATAGTTACCATAAGTGGAACAGTGCCTAGGTGAGGTCTGGCACTTACACAAACATAACAATTAGTCTTATTATGTGACTCTACGTTATATGTCGTCCATTCCAGTCATAAATTGAGGTCTGTGAACCCAGTCTCATTTGCTAGGGTTCCTTCGTACCTAGGTTCACTGATATCAGTCATCTGGGGTAATGCCTGAGTGTGTTGTACTTGCATTAGTCCTTCTGATATGAGTGGTGCATTTAGATCTCTGAGCATAAATTTACCAATCCGTCCTTTTGCTTCTCCTCTAACCCAGCCACCTATTAGGTATGTACCTGCGTCTGTGGGTCTGGGGGTGAGTCGCATGTTAGCTCCAGTCTTGCCATTTGGCGAGCATTTGCCTGGCTTTATTAGAGTCATACGTTCAAGTAAAGGGCTTCCACTCAAATCTGTTCTATCTGAGGCACTCTGTGGTCTGTAGCCCCAAGCTGTCCCAGTGTTCCATCCTACAGCTTCCCAATGACTACAATCTTTTCCCAAGTCTGGTCTGTAACACATATGTGTATACATGTGCTGTGAGTGTATTTGTACAAGTTACATTGTTGAGTCACGCTTAGCTGTTGGCAACACACAACATGACAATAATCAAAGGACAATGTGATCATATGTGGTTTAGATGGATTGTACCAAAATGTAATACCATCTTTCTTCTCACTAATGAATGCAGAAGGTTCTACTTTAGTTAAGAACAGACAGAAAAGGATATGTGTTATGATCATCATGATGTTGGCTGCTGTGGGTCTGGTGCTGCTTGCAATGAGATGCATGATCTGGATTCAAGAGGATTCTTTTTCACAAATCTCTTGACCAGGACCCAAATTCCAGGAAGTAGTTGATGAGTACCAGTGTCTACTTCTGGATCTGGAATAGGAGAAAACACTTGTGCATGTATTTTAGTCAGTGCTTGAGATAAAACAATCACATAATCAATAAATACATCAGATTTAAACTTCAATTGCTGAGGATAATAAGGATCTCCTGAGGGGACAGAGAAAAACTTCCCTTCTCTTCAATCCTTCCACAAAGGCTGCTCCCAGCAGGAATGATATATTACCACTGGCTGTTTTATCTTGTATAATATCTGACAAATTAATAGCCTGATTTACTGTTTCATCCGGAGCGCATTCTATTAATAACTCACAGAATTCTGTATCACCGTTGCAGACAGGCATGTAGGAGTTGATTTACATGAGCGGAGATTGCTAATAAAAGCTTAAGAAGCTTAATAAAACATTGAACGTCTCCTATACCTTCCTTCTAAGAAAGATTAATATTCCCAAGGAGTAGTGGATACAGGGCACTGAATCCAGCAGAGATAGCATAGTAAATGCTTCGTCATAGGTTTTAAAAGGGGTTGGTCCTAAAGTTAGTCAACTCCCATTTTTAAGTTGGGAGCCATGATGGGGCGGTGGCTGTGTATTAAGAATTTCATGGTGTCTTTGTTCCACAAACCACTAAAATGTAGCAAACACCATTCTTCTCTCAATAATACAGACAGACATATTTTCACATAAAACTCTAATACGCACACAGAGTAGATGGGAGGAGGGAAGGGGAGTGGTTTGCTTTGCTTTGTCATAAGATGGGGTGGCCAATCCCTCTCATACAATGCAAACCGGTCACCTCCCTCTTCAAAGAGTACAGTATCGAACACACAGAAACTTCAGACAAAATATTTCAAAAGAATACACGCATACGTATGTATTTCACAAACACACCTGTCTTACACTTACAAACAAGATACACTATAAATCCTCCATTGATTTCAGTGGTGGACACAAATTCTCTAACCTGCATTCCTCAATTGTATTGCAAAGAAAAGGAATTACAGTAAATACTCATACATTTACTTGCAGCAAAACACAAGACAATCCATCTACTTTATAAACGAAAGCAATCAGAATATTATATAAATGTATGTAAGGAAAAGTTCCTTAATATTTCTGTGTTCATACCTTAAACAGCATAGCAATACAGTAAAATATGTTAACACCTTCAAATACAACCTAGCATTGGCGTAGGAAGAATTCTAAGATTCGTCCTTCAAATAGTTAAACCAGATGGGAGGGGGTGGATGAGGAATTTCTCTCTCTCTCAGTCTCTCGCAATGTTTTTTTTTTAATTTTTTTTTTTTTTAATTAACCACTTAACCACTGGGAACTGATAGAAACAAAGATAATGGACAGATACATATGAATCAACAGAACATAGTTGTATTACATTTATATCCTGTACTATTTACTTCTTAAATCAATCTCCCCCTGTAGTTTATACAACCTTAAATATTTAGTATAGAAATAGTTGTCTCAACCAGGACACATTCTTTGAATGAGTTAAATGAAAATGGCAGGGGGGGGAGGAGTGAGGGATTTCTCTCTCTATGATCTCACTGCAGCTGTGTGACCTGAAGGTCAAAAACACACAGAGCAGTGTCTCAGCTCCAGCACTTTGAGGGAGAGAAGTATTAAGCTGTATTTTTTATCAAAACATGCATCACAACCAGCAATGACATAGCATATAACGTTATAATCATCAAACCTTTTCTGCAGAAAACTTCAGATTCAAAAGACATATGATTTCAAGACCATGCGCATATACGTCACACACACGTTTTTTTTTTAACCACCCGTAGTGAATGACAGACGTCCCTTAAAGTTTTCAAGCTACTTCTTCCGGCCCGAACATCATGACCCTCAAGGGATATCGTCTATCCAACATGCATAGACATTTCCCAGGGAAACAAATATCTATTTCCCCAGGGCACACATATGCAAGTTCGTATTTGCGACCTCTGGTTTATATGTATCTGTACGTCACTGGGTACAAATCATCCGTCTTCCAGATAGTCACAAATACACATGTGTGTGGGTCCTGAACCATATGTCCAAAGAATATAAACTCACAATATCGACAGACACGCACTTCAACAGACATACACAGGCGACAGATATCACTATATTTTGTACAGGGTTCTTAACGGACTTGAGGCAAAATATCACCTGTACTTTTGTAATCGTCACTTACAACAGAGCTAGACAACGGGCAGAATTCCAAGAACAGGTCTACACGGATAAGGTACTTATCATGTCCTTACCGTGTACCGGAGGGGATCAGGCTCCGCCTGTTCTCATGAAGTCTGTCCGAACTCCTCTTGTCCGTTGTAGTTCGATTAAACCTCAAGTCCCATCTGGGGTGCCATTTGTAAGAGTAAATATCAAAGTATTTACCAGGAGATATCTGTCCCTGTCCAAATTATCAGTATCTATATAGTGTGCACACTGTAGAGAAATAATACACCGACACAGAGTTCTGGTATAAAGTTTCTCGGTACTGTCTTTATTAAGTCAGTCCTCATTTATATAGTTTTTAGTAATCAGATAAAAAGTTACATTAAGTAAAACATCAGGTTTATTCAGTAATTCATTGGTTCTGAGAAGTCTGCTTCTACAAAGTTACGATCAGACATTGGATTAAAACATTAAGGAGTCTCCAAGACCCATCCCACAAGAGGATGGGTCTTACTCTCATTGGTAAGAAGTTGAAGACAAAGACAAGATGGTGTTTCTCCTCCTCGTGTCCTGTGTGTGTAAAGACCCGTCATCCTTAACAGACCGGAAATAGTGCTGTCTCCATCTTGTAAGAAAAGGGGAGTGTCAAATCCTCCATTTTAGAGTCTCCCAATGATTCAGCATTTATTAGTAAAACTTGCTTATACGATAATACTGCAAAGATAAGATATATAAGTAGGTGCACGAATACATTTATACATTTTGTACTGATCCTTATCCATAACATGTGTATATATATATATATATATATATATATATATATATATATATATATATATATATATATATAGGGCCTCATTCTATTAGCGGCCGCAAGCTATACGGCCGCAAGCTATACGGCTATTCTATTTCCTTCCGGCCGGGGGCTCCGGCAGGCTTGCGGCCGGTGCCTTGCTATCTCTTGCGGCCGCTCGCGCCGGAGGAAATCCTTTGATCTAAAACGGCCGCAAGAGTTTCGGCCGTAAGAAATTCCTATTTGCAATTCAATTGCTCCGGGAACCCTCTCTGCAAGGCTAAAAGCGAGCCGCAGCTTACTTGCAGGAAAGAGGTCCCGCTAGCACTAATTAAGCACATAAAATAGCCCAAATAAAGCCATCCTGCACTTTGAGAAGACTATAAAGGGATTTTAGGTGTTAGAAAAAATAGCACATAATTACCCTATACTCAAATCCGTAAAATATTTTATTTTTAATATCCGTAAAATATCCATGTAAAAAGTCCAGAGGGCTTGGAGCACCTCAGACACACCCACGCCGCAGCCGGAAAATAAACAGTTAATTTGAACTCGGGTTTGGGCTGATGTGCAAGCTTGAGAGGGGGTTCCTTTTTAATCCTCATGTCCCCCAATATGATCCCTAGCATTTACAGAGCTGTACAGTGCAGGCTTGAATTTATTTTTGCGTTTTTATATTTCACAGCTTACGGCCGGTTCCAAGATATGCGGCCGGCCGTAAAAGGAGATCCTTGCGGGGCCGTATAATAGAATCGCGAGTTAACTGAACACCCGCAAGGAATCGCAGCCTTACGGCCGATTTACGGCCGCTAATAGAATGAGGCCCTTAGTGTGTACATCAGTGTATTTATTGCATGAGGAGCGGGAGCTCAGTGTGTGTATATATATATATAGTGTGTACTTCAGTGTATTTATTGTATACGGAGGGGGAGCTCAGTGTGTATATATATATATAGTGTGTACATCAGTGTATTTATTGCATGAGGAGCGGGCGCTCAGTGTGTATATATATATATATATATATATATATATATATAGTGTGTACATCAGTGTATTTATTGTATGAGGAGCGGGCGCTCAGTGTGTGTATATATATATATATATATATATATATATATATATATATATATATATATATATATAGTGTGTACATCAGTGTATTTATTGTATGAGGAGCGGGCGCTCAGTGTGTGTATATATATATATATATATATATATATATATATATAGTGTGTACATCAGTGTATTTATTGTATGAGGAGCGGGCGCTCAGTGTGTGTATATATATATATATATATATATATATATATATATATATATATATATATATATATAGTGTGTACATCAGTGTATTTATTGTATGAGGAGCGGGAGCTCAGTGTATGTGTATATATATATATATATATATATATATATATATACCCTATATACTCGAGTATAAGCCGAGTTTTTAAGCCCTTTTTTAAAGGCTGAAAAGGGCCCCCTCGGCTTATACTCCGAGTCACCGCCCCCTTGTCTCTCACCCCCATCCTCATCCTCAACCCCCCTCCTCATCCTAAACCTCCCACCTCATTCTAAACCCCCCTCCTCACTTTACCCCTCTAATTACCTCCCCCTCTCCCTTTCCCCTCACTTAGCTTCCATCAGGAGCTGCTCCTCCGCACGTCTTCCCGCTGCGTCGGGACCCGACCAATGCTAATGACGTGATGCGCATGTGACGTCACGTTTTTAGCATATGTTGGGTCCGACACAGCCGGAAGGAGCGTGGAGGAGCAGCTGCTGATGGAAGGTAAGTGAGGGGAAAGGGAGAGGGGGAGGTAATTACAGGGGCTTAGGATGAGGAGGGGTGTTTAGGATAAGGAGGGGGGTTGAGGATGGCGGGGTTGAGGATAAGGATGGCGGGGTTGAGGAAAGAGGATGAGGAGGGGCGTTGAGGAGGGGGAGGGAAAGAGACACAGGGAAGGGAGGGGGAGGGAAAGAGACAAATGGGAGGGAGAGGGGGGAAGAGACACAGGGGATTGAGAGGGGGGAAAGACACAGGAGAGAGAGAGGGGGACACAAGAAAGGGGCACAGAGTGCACACAAGAGGGGGACACAGGGGGCAGTACATTTCTCACCCTTGGCTTATACTCGAGTCACTGAGTTTTCCCAGTATTTTGTGGTAAAATGGGTGCCTCGGCTTATACTCGAGTATATACAGTATATATATATTATATATATAATAGTCTGTATACATCAGTAGAGCTCTCTGTGTGTAAACCCCAACAAATGAAACCAGATCATACAAACCAGGTATTATATAGTCTCAGAGGATGAGATGTCCCAATACAATATCTCCCCAGTGACATGGGTGTGTTTTATTATCTATATTATCACACCAGCTCTCACTTGTACTTGTTCAGGATCTGTCTCTCTATAAATATTAATTTGCTTACATCAGTCAGTATATAATATAGTGATAAAACTGCAGAAATTGATATATATATATATATACTAGCGAATAGCCCGTCAAAAAATGACGGCAATGGAATTGTAAGGTAGCTAATGTTGTTTTGTGTGTCCTACTGAAATATATAATACAATTAATAAATTAATATACTCTACCTATTGTGAAGCATTGTGTTGAAGATCTGCAATCTGTGTTGATGTTGCTGCAGCATTAGTGGTGTGGAGCTGCTGTGTAAGCGTGATGATTGTGTGCAGTGTAATAGTGTGCGTGCGCGAGCCGAAACCGTTAGCGTAGTTGTGTACTTCCGCATTAGCGTAAAATGGCGGGTAATGTGTGGTATGCGTGTTAGCGGAATATCCATAGGTCGTTTGTGGTGTTTTGCGAGTTTCTTGTGGTGTTTTGCATGGTTAGAGTGCTGTAGCCTCGTTTTCCTTTTGTTCGGCGTCCATTTATTATATTTAGTGTGTAAACTCTTTTATTTTTAGTTAAGTCAAGTTGTAAGTTGTTTTTTTGAGGTCCTGGATGCTTCCTCTTGCTGTAGGTAAGCTTTTTATGTATGTGCTGTGTGTATTTTTGGTGGTTTGAATTTTGTGATGTTCGCGAGTTGTGGACGATTTTTGCGAGGTCGTAATGTGTGTTTACGTGTCTCCCATGTTTTTTGCGTTGCTAGGTAAAGTTTGCGAGGGTCGCAGTTGGTGTGTTGTGTTGTTTGCATTGTAAGGTACATTTTGCAAGGGTCGCTGTTGCTGGGAAGGGGAAGGAGCCTTCGGCGCTCCATGCCATCAACTGAGGCCCTCACCCGCAGCCCTCGCTACGCGAACCCGCAAGCGTTAGCAACGGCTTGTATGCTTACAACTATATATGTGATACTAGCGACTTGCCCGTCAAAAAATGACGGCAATGAGATTTATATGTTTGGAAAGTTGTTTAGTTATTAATATACGTATTTGACACTTGTAAGATTTTAGTTATGATGAAATAAGTAGTATTGTGATATTAAACATGTTTATTTTTGTAAAATGTTCTCTTGGTGAACATTAACTGTTAAAGCATTTTGTATTAAAAGTATTAACATTTGAATGTAAGAACAGTTGAACTTTAAATAAATAAGTACTGTAAACTTGAGGTAATGTTTTTTTAACTCAAGAATTGTTAACTTAAATATACATTGAATCCAGAGGAAGGCAAACCGTAAAAACCCTCCTTGAAACGTACCCAATTGTATCAGAGAGGGAAATAAATTAATTCCTTCCTGACCCCATGAACTGGCGATCAGATTACTCCCTGGATTAATGTTTAACATTAAAGACAATATTTACATTGTGACTTAAAACGTGGTTGACCTCTTAACATGAACTGTGTAATATGTGTAATTAAGAAACTTGAAAGTATATATTTTAAAACTTGAACTTTCTTATCTCTCTAAATAAGGAACTTGACAAAAAAATGTTCAAACTTGTAACATTAGAAACAGTAACATAGTTAATTAACATTTTAACATAATTGTGAAAATAATGCAAGGCAAGTGTTTTGTGAGGCTAATGATATATAAACAGTACTTTCATGAATTATGACTGAATTGTATATTGATTTGTATTTTTGAATGGTTAACCTTTGTTTGTTGCTATAGTAATTGTTTTAAATCGCACATATAGTTTGGTCTCTGGAAAAGTGGTTCTCTATATTGTGTTTTTTTATATTTTTGCATTTGCTTTTAAATTTGTTTTGCATGGGTTTTATTTCTTTAATGAAAAGTTATAGTACTTCATAGTAGACAATGTTTTTAGTAAAAATACGTCCATCTTCTAATAAATCACCTTGACTTTCATTCTTGTCAATGTAAACTTTAATAGCCTGGGGATTTTTGCACCGTCATAACGCAACGTACAATTGACCATGTGCATATAGTGGTTCTTCCAAGAAAATACCCACAGATTTGAACGTTTGACCTTTTGATTTATTAATGGTCATGGCAAATGCCATAATAATGGGAAATTGTTTTCTTTAAAGTATAAAAGGGACACTACTTTCACTTGGTGCTAAATCTATTCTTGGTATGAAAACTCTCTCTCCTTTATGGGTACCAGTTAAAGTTTCAGCATCTATAAAATGGTCCTTTAATTATTGAACAATTAATCTTGTCCCATTGCATAGGCCTTTCTTGGGGTTCATATTTCGCAGTAACATGACAATTGCACCTTTCTTAAGCTGCAAAATATGTGGTGGCATTCCAGAAGAAGTTAGTGAGTTTTATGAATTCAGTGGAAAAGTTGGCCTGACTTTCATTGTCATCAGCAAGTACAGAATCAGCACTGTGATAATTTCTTTGTGGTGCATTAATTTTTTTAAAGATTTCATTATTGAGGATTAATGCATCCTTATTTTTACACGTTAGTATGACTTGGTTGGCAAGCTCTAAATATTCCTGGTTATTTATGCTCCCTTCAAATATAGCCGATATAATATCTTGGTGACAAATCATATGAGGTGGGATCTCCACAGTGTCCTCAGGTAAATGTGGTATTTTTTCTGTTCTGCCTTCTCCAATTTTAATAAGCCAATCATTGAAATCAGTTTGGCCTTCTGATCTCATGTTTTGTTGCAGTTGAAGATGGGTAAAATGTTTCCATAGTGTGCTTGACTTGATACAGGTTTCGAGAATGTTGGTTCGATTTCCATGTACAACGACAGGTAATGTTTGTCTAAAATCGCCACCTAACAACATTACCTTTCCACCAAATGGCAAAGTATTACCCATGACTTCACGAAGCAAACGACCAATACATTGGAGGGCATAGCATGACATGATTGTGGCCTCATCTATTATAATTAATTTACTTTTTTTTCAATGTCTTTGCTTGTAATGATGTCATGCGAATATCTGACACAGAGGTTTCTAAAATAGGCACTGGCAGTTTAAAGCCACTATGTACAGTTCTTCCACCGTCTAATAAAAGTGCAGTAGTGGCAAACGGCAGTGCTATTTGACCTTGTGCTCATACAGAACTCATTAATAAATTATATAGATACGTTTTTCCTGATCCGCCAGGTCCATCAAGATAGAAATAACGCTCTGTCACCATGTCATCATCTATTGCATTTTTAATGGCATTAAATGCTTTCAATTGTAACGTATTTAAAGTTGCAAGTCTTTTTTCTGTTCTTTCTACTTGTAGTTGAATGTCATAGTCTTCAAAGTTTATGTCATTTATAAGACCTGGATAAGGCAAATTAAAACTTGCACAACTTAATCCATGAGTTAAAAATACTTCTTGGATTTCCATTAACGCTTTTAAGTGTGCAATCGGTTTATTGTATCGTCGCATAAAGTCTTCTGCCATATTACTTTTAAATGTCTCCCACAAAGCTAATGCGTTTGGAGCATTTGAGAAGATACAAATAAATGCAAATTGTTCTCTCATCTGCCGTGGCATGTGACATTGTGCTTGTGACGAGATCAGTCTCGTCACTGCGAATTGGAGAAGCCTGGTTGCCCAAATCCTTCCTTTTGACTACGGCCCATGTTGACATGGAAGCCATGCTTCATTTGGTCAGAAAGGACTATGATCTATCTTTTGAACCACTGGACCAATTTATATGATTTGGACACATGTTTGTATTTGGAGTATGCTGATTCTGAAAATGTACGTTTTATGTGAATGTGATGCATACTTTTAAAGTTATGAAGAATGTGGAAAAATGTGTTACAGATTCTGACTACCCCCATCTATGAGTCACTAAGGCCAGATGGTTAAGAGCAAAGGTTATCTACATGCACAGCAGGGGAGATAGCAGAACAAAGAGCCTCTAGACATACAGGCTCCATAACCCCATGGGGCTTCTCAGCCTTCTTAGCAGGGGCACAGGATAGAGCAAAAGCCATGTTTCCCCTCTGGTGGTCAGAAGCCAAATGACTGTTAGCCACACCTAGTTGGCGGACCTGGGAGGAGTCTCATATTTCCCACGGTGTGACACTATGTGATTGGCCAGAGGCCATTAGGGGCTGACCTCAGGTAGCCCCTCCCTCTACTGTGTATGTGAAAATGGTTTTAATATGTCTTTGTAATTAATAAAGAAGAGAGTTCACTGCTTGACCCTCAAACACAGAGCTTATGTCTCGTTCTTGGGGGGATTCATGGTATGCTGTTACAGACTGACTGCCAGGAGTGTAAGCATCTTGGGGTGCTTTTCCTGCTCAGCTGCTAGCAGCTATTCGTGAGGTTCCAGTTCCAGGCTTGGAGCATAGTCACCTTGGATCCAGTTTCGGGAAATGGGTGTCCTGCAGTAGCTGTCCCTATATCACTGGACGGGCAGATCGACTAAAACGGCCTTGCCGCCCCCTTATATGTGTGGGGGTACCGTAACAGTGCTGCTTCTTCTAAACATCTTTCCCATTCTGTATCATCAGCTAGTAAGTTTCTATGTCTTGCAGCTAAATGGAAGGATTCATATACTATGTCATTAACAGTTCTTAAGTGTTCAAAACTTTGTGCTCCAGGAACATTTAAAAGTAATATTCGTAAGCAAAAACGTTCAACATCTCTTGGACTGACTGTGTAAACTCTTGGGATTATTTTATTTCCTCTGCTTCTTCTAGGTCTCCATAATCCATTCACAAAAACATAGTGATATGGAATTTCAATATATAAGAATTGTGTTGCTTCTGAATCTGTGGAATTTAATTCAAACCATGCAGTTAGTGTAGTGTGACGAAGTTCACTTTGGGCCAATGCATTACTTTCATTTCCAGCATGGAAATACACTAAATGTCTTTGTGGCAAATGTACTGCTAATCTATATACTGCATGTGATCTATCATGCTTTTCAAATTTTAAAAGCCGCCACATAGCTTCTTGCGCACTGACATAGCGAGCATCTACATGAGATGCAAGTTCATCATGTCCTAACTCACTACTTTCAGGGTTGTCTGCACTTTTGACGACTACAGTAGCTGCATCATAGCCTTTGTAAATATATTTGTACACATATTTAATGGATTTGATGGAAGTGCAGGCTTCCACATTAATGTGTGCATTATACTTCATGAGTAAATGTGGATTGTAGGGTACTACATACCTATTGTCAACTTTTTTCCCACGAATAATGGCACTATCTCCTTCTCTTCTTTTATAAAGTGGACTAGCGACTTGCCCGTCAAAAAATGACGGTCAATAAAAATTAAATGCTGTGAAATTTGTTTGCAACACTAAATGAGTCTGCTACATTTGTCCCTTTTTTTTTTCAACTTATATTTCACAAACATTTTTTTTATTTTTAATAACAATATAATAATGTCTTACTTTTTAATGCATACATATTGTACTTTTTAATGCATACATATTGTAAAGTCTAACATGAAATTTTGTAACAGGCAACTTCTATATTAAACAATTTTTCAACATTCTTTTAACAATACTAACACTTTTCAATAGATATTTATCACTTAGTAACTGCAGACTATATTAACTTAGAGTAAGTACATTTTTTTACGAATAACATGTTTTTTTTCATTTGTAACATTTTTGTTAAACTCTTGTTAAACTAAATTAGCATTGAATCCAGAGGAAGGCAAACAATAAAACCCCCCATTCAAACTTTGCCAATTGTATCTTAGAGGAAAAAAAAAAAATCCTTCCTGACCCCATTAACTGGCGATCGGATTACTCCCTGAATCAATACTTTGTCTTTAATTAATACATTTCCAATTATTATGAAATGCTTCAACTTTATACTAACAATACATGTTTGACTATACCTCATATATATTTAACAAACTGTTTTCAAACTTTAAAATACACATATTTAACATCTGAAATTGTAACATCAAACAATAACATTTAACTCTTGCAAGACACGAAAATGTGAGATAATTTTTTTTGTGGGGCCAATCATATGAATATGAAACTTTTAACCCATTCCAATATGTTTAAGGATGTTTACTTTTGTTTTGTTGTAGTTTCTTTTTTTTTTTTTTTTTTGTTTGTCCTTTGTGCAAATGTCACATAGAGTTTCATAAGTGAAATAGTGGTCCCCTATTTAAAGAGTCCCAGAGTACTTACATTTTGTACTGGAAGTAAAACCACTGTTCTCTATGTTTTGTTGTCCATTCTATAGAGTTTGTTCTTGAAATATTGTTTTTGTGCAATCATATTGAGTACCATAAAATGTTTTCATGGAAATGAAACCACTGTGCTCTGTCTTTCCAACACCTCATAGTAGACAATGTTTTTGGTGTAAACGCATCCATCGTCCAATAAATGACCCTGACTTTCGTTTTCTTCAACATGCACTTTAATTTCGTTTGGATTCGTGCACCTTGAAAAAGCAACATAGAGTTTCTCTTTATCATCAGACAGAACCGAATCTGCACTGTAATAATTCTTTTGTGGTGCATTGATGTATTTTTAAATTGCATTATTTACATTCAAGGCATTGATATTTTTTGATGTTTGTTTGCAATGTCTGAGTATTCCTCGTTATTAAGAGTGTTTAGAAATATGGCTGATATGAGTGATTCATTGCAAACCATTTTCTGATGGAATTTCAATGGTATCATTTGGTAAATGCTGTATTTCTGGATGTTTTCCATCTCCGATTTTAATGAGCCAATCATTGAATTCATTTTGGCCTTCCGATCTCATATTTAATTCTAATTTGAGATGTGTAAATATTTGCCACAGTTTACTAGTCTTGATACATGTTTCAATGATCTCTGTTCTATTTCCGTGTGGCACAACAGGTAATGTTTGCCTAAAATCTCCTCCTAACAGCATCACCTTTCCACCAAATGGCAACTTATTATCCATCACTTCTTTTAAGAATCTGTCAATACATTGCAGTGCATGACATGACATCATTGTTGCCTCGTGTATGATAAATAGTTTAGTTAGTTTAAATTTTTTTGCTTATATGGAATTGAGTCGAATATCTGACACTGATGTTTCCAAAATGGGAACTGGCAGCTTAAATCCACTATGCACAGTTCTACCACCATCTAACAAAAGTGCAGCAATTCCAGTTGTTGAAAATGGCATAGCTATCTGACCCTGTGATCGAATATAACTCATCAAACAATTGTACAGATACGTTTTTCCGGATCCACCTGGGCCGTCTAGATAGAAATACAGGTCTTTGACCATTTCATCATCTGTAGCATTTGTGATGGCATGAAATGCTTATAACTGTTTAGTATTTAAAGTTGCCATTTTTTCTTGGGTTTTTTGTTTTTGTAGCTCAGTGTCATAATCATCAAAATTTATGTCATCTATAAGTCCTGGATCTGGTAAATTAAAACTTGCACAATTTAATCCATGAGCCAACAATATTTCTTGTATTTCCATCAATGTTTTTAACAGAGCTATTGGTTCTCTGTAACGTTTCAAGAAGTCTTCTGACATGTTTAATTTATTTTTTTCCCACAAAGTGAAAGCATCAGGTACATTGCAAAATACGCAAATGAATGCAAATTGTTGTCTCATTTGCTTTGGCATTTGACATAGTGCTGCTTCTTCCAGACACCTCTCCCATTCTGTATCATCAGCTATGAAATTTTGATGTCTTGCAGCTAATAGGAATGTATCATAAACTATGTCATTCACTGTACGTAAATGCTCAAAACTCTGTGCACCGGGAACATGTAGCAGAAGTAATCTTAAGCTGAAACGTTCAATGTCCCTTGGACTGACGGTATAAATGCGTGGTATAATTTTATGTGCATCTCTTCTTCGTTCTTGCCATCGACCATTTACAAATACATAGTGATATGGTATCTCTATGTATAAAAATTGTCTGGCCTGCGTATCCTGACAGTTTAATTTAAACCATGCAGTAAGTGTGGTATCTCTGTCTTCACTTTGATATAATGCAGTTCTTTCATTTCCTGCAGTAAAGCAAACCAACTGACTTTGAGGCAAATTTACAGCTAAACGATAGATAGCATGTGACCGATCATGCATCTCAAATTTCAAAAGGCGCCACATTGCTTCAGGAGCACTCACATACCGAGCATCTAAATAATTTGATAGTTCATCATGTAAAATTGGATTTTCGTTTTCATTTGCAGCACCTTGTACAACAACAGTAGCTGCGTCATATCCTTTGTATATACATTTATACACATACTTAATTGATTTAATTGAAGTGCAAGCTTCCACATTGATGTGTGCATTGTACTTGATGAGCAAATGTGGATTGTATGGAACAACAAATCTATTATCAACCTTTTGGCCATGGATAATAGCTGTTTCTCCTTGTATTTTTTTATACAAAGGATATCCATCACAATTTGCATAAGTTTGCATTTGAAATTGTTTCGGAAATTCTTTTGTACATTTTTTATTTTCCATACATTGGGAATTAGGATTCATCTCTCCACATGGGCCATGAATCATTCTATGTGTAACAATCTCCCAAAGTTTTTTATATTTTTCTTGGTCTGGTAATTCTGCAGAAATTACTGAGTCCACTCTCTCTGCAGTGTTCAACTTATCTTTTTCCTGCAGTATTAAAAGTACGTGAGCATGTGGCAATCCTCTTTTTTGAAATTCAATGGTGTAAACTAATGCCATACATTGTCCAAATAATTTTGCTTTAGTGATATCATGTATTAATGAATTGAGTTTGATTTTGAATACTCTTGCCACTAAATCTGGTCGGTCAGAAGTAGTTTGTCCCAGATACAAATTTTCCTTGATCTCTGGCCATGTGACAATAGCCATGGCATCATTATACCTTTCTCGCATATTGCGAGGAGATCCTTGGAAAGTGGATGGCAAAATAATTGCTCTTCCAGCTGGAATGTCTCTGTTGGCAGCTAATTCTGCTGCATAATCCATTAATCCACAATACTGTTCTACTCGTAATTTATTTTGTTGAAATTTAATGAAATTTAGATTATTGGCTTAAACTTGTAGATATGAATCAATAATCCATTGTTGAGTGAGTTTGCCTCCATGTAAAATTGGATTAAAACAATCCCGGATAGCAGTTTGTGCCACTTTATATTCCAGCATGGAAATATTAGATCTAATCCGAAGTTTAGTATTGGGATAACTGTCCAATTGTAATTTTGGTTCCCATCCAGGTTCCCCATTTGGAAAGAAAATGGGATATGTCATTGGATCTAAATTACAGCTTAATATATTTATGTTGATAAATGGTTGTTCTTCATTGCATGGATATATTCTAATATCCCGCTGAAAAGGTGGTTCACCATCTTCATTTTTAAACACCATGGCAACCTCATTTACTGCAGGTAAATTATATCTTCTTTGATCAGTGTTGTGATCTCTTTTTAACACCATATTTACTCTTGGTGTAGGCAATTGATGTCTTTCAGCATGATCCTGTTGTTCTTTTTCCAGCTGTGCTAATTGTTTGTATGCTTGACTATATGGATTTTTTTGCATAAGTTTATCCAGCTGTTCAAAGACTATGCGCAAACACTGTCTATTTTCTGGAAGTGTCATTCTTTGTTCCACAGCTTCCATCGTATCTAAGACATATAACTGTGCAAATTTCCTTTGCTGTCCTTCTTGTGGGTGTAAATGTGAAGTTCGGTGGTATATTTGACCTTGAACTCTGAAACAGTAAGGACCATGTCCTGGTACATTTTCTGCTAATGTTGCACCCATTGAAGCAAATGAAATTGCACTGTTATAAGACCTTATGTTTTGTTTGAAATTATTATAATTTGGAAATGTTGGATCACTCATAATGCATTCTAAATAATATGGAAATGGGTGTCTTAGTGGAAGTTTCACCTTTCCTTTCTGACAGCAACTAATGAAATTTCCGTCAGAAGGTTACATAGTTACATAGTTACATAGTAATTAAGGTTGAAAAAAGACTTTCAGTCCATCAAGTTCAACCTGTTAAGATCTCCTCTGATTTGCAATATGCGGATTAGTTATTAATTAAATTATTGATTAAATAATTATTAATAGTATAGTATTGGAGGATGAATAGAGTTAGTCCATCAAGTTCAACCTTTTTAGATCTCTATTGATCTTTTTAATTTGGACTATTTATTATTAGGTCTTTCCTATATAAAATGATAGGCCCCACAAAACTGACAAACCACATTAAGTAACCCACAATAATGAGTATCTACTTGTACTGCAGTAGTAAACACATTATCATGCATTTCTTCAACATAAATATCAGACCCACTTTCTATATGTACATTTTTTTCTTGTGTGTCTACATTTAAGTCATTCTGCAAAATAGAGTCATTGGACAATGGTTCACAGAGATGTTTTTGTTTACTTTTACGTTTCTTTGAAGCCCCAACACACTCACTTGCGGCTTTCTTACTCATCTTTCTTTTATTTGAAAGTCTCTGTTGATCTTCTTCTCTCAAGCGTTGTGAAGTTTCTGGTGTATGAGCATCTCTCCACCTTTGCTTCCTTTCCCTTGCCAATCTTCTTTTGCGTTCCATTTTGTCTTCTCCATTATCCACCATTTTAATCTGAAATTGTAAATAGAGATGTAATTATTGTTTGTTTTTTGTTTTGTGTACATATTGATTTTTACTTTTTGGACTGTTACATTAAAGTTGATGAATAAACGTACTTTTTTTCAATGAAATAAATTAAACCATTTTTCAAAGTATTTTATTGACATATATTAAATAGGAAATAACTGCACATATATATATTTAATAGGAAATAACTGCACATATATATATTTATCCATTATTAATCCTTCAATTCAATTCCTTCTTGATTGACTTCACTACATACATTGAGTTTTTTTTTTTGGCAAGTGTTCTAAGCTTCTTCTTTTTGTTAAATATTCTTATTACTTAATATTGTCTTTTCAACTTTACATAAATGCATGTTAAAAATTCTTGCAAAGTTATGGTTAAATATTATACGTTAATAAATCAATAAGTACTCTCCATTTTCTCAAAATATAATATAGCCTTTTTTGATGCATCACTACAAAATTAAATGTTATACCTGTGAAGCTGATCTTGATGTTGTTCAAAGGCTGCAAACGTCACGCTGTGTGTTGATTCACTTGCAGATCGCAATAAACTGTGAAATTAATTTGAGAATCTTTGTAATATTTGGCTTCATCCATATCATTAAATGAACATCAATCAAGAGACATATATTTGTATAGATAAAAAACTTGAAAGCATATTCTTTAATATGTTGCTATAGTAATATAATGAAAATTCTATACCTGTCCAAATTATCTTAATGATGTTCAATGGTTCCAAGCGTCACTTTCTGTGTTCATTCAGGTCCCGCTCAACTGCAATTATAGCAAATTTTAAAATTAATGTATAATATGTTGCTTCATCCTTATCAATCAATGAGGCTGAACATAGACATTTTTGCATAGCTTTAAAACATAAAATAAATAAATCAATCAATCAGCATGAACACACATATGTAAGCATAGATTAAAACATACAATCCATATTCCTGTTAGTCTTTAAATCAGACTCAATTAATGTCTATTAATCTTAAATTAATGTCTGACTAAATATAACGTCAAGACGTAAGCATGAGTATATTTTTTTTGTTTTTTGGGGGGGGGTTATTTTATAGTAAATATCTACGAACTGAATTATTAAAATAATGTACATTAATAATTAATAAATTAATGTGTTTCTTTTTTTATGCACATTCTTAAACGTTAAGCTTTTTTGCTATTACTGATTAGTAATGATTAATTAATTAATGTAATAAAGTACATTATGAATTTTATTTACAATTGTTTCACACAGGTAAGCACAATATATAACCAATTAATTATTAATTTAATGTACATTATTAATTAATGAATCCATTTATTTATTTTGTATGGACATTCTTAAAGGTTAACTAACTTTGATATTAATGATTAATTAATTAATTATTTAATGTACATTATGAATATTATTGACAATTGTTTCAGACAGGTAAGCACGATATTATTTTTCTATTAATTAAATTCCCTTTACTGTTTAAATTTCTTTATTAAGTAACTAATAATAGAATAATTAATTAATGATACTTAATGATATGTACCTTTTGTAATGTAATAATGCTGAATCAGTATCCTGAAGAGCTAACAATCTCTTGCGATTTTCCGGCATCAGAAAACATCCAGTCAGACTGTCATCACCTGAGGAGAAATTGTCAGTTATGTGTCAAGTGTGCCCTATATATAGGCTTTGTGCGCGAGACAAATGCATTGTTTTAGGCGGGAAATACGCTGTTCCGCGACACAAATGCGTTGTTTTAGGCGGGAAATACGCTGTTCCGCGAGACAAATGCGTTGTTTTAGGCGGGAAATCCGAGGTGGCGCGAGACAAAGGCGGAAATGTGTGGTATGCGTCTTAGCGGATTATCCGTAAGTGTTTTCCATGGATAGAGTGCTGTCGCCTCGTTTTCGTTTTGTTCGGCCGCCATTTTTTCTCTTGCTTAGAGAATTTTTTATTGTCTAAACTCTTTTATTTTTAGTTAAGGTGTAAGTAGTTTTTTTGAGGTCCTGGATGCTTTCTCTTGCTGTAGGTAACCTTTTTATGTATGTGTTGTGTGTATTTATTGTGTTTTAGCTTTTTTCCTGTCCGTGGGTTGCGTCCGATGTTTTCGATGTCGTAATGTGTGGTATGCCCCTTAGCGGATTATCCGTAAGTGTTTTTCGTGGTTAGAGTGCTGTAGCTTCGTTTTCATTTTGTTCGGCCGCCATTTTTTCTGTCGCTTAGAATTTTTTTTAGTGTCTAAACTTTTTTATTTTGAGCTAAATGAAGGTGTAACTTGCTTTTTTGAGGTCGTAGATGCTCCCTCTTGCTGTCGGTAAGGTTTTTATGTATGTGTTGTGGGTATTTATTGTGTTTGGATTTTTTTTGCATGTTCGCAAGTTGCAGCCGTTTTTTTTTGCTACGTTGTAACGGCTCGTCTCGGTACGCGAGTCTCGCCTGCAATGAGCGCCTGCGGCGCTCATTGCCAAAGTGCTACGTATTAACGGCTCGCCTCGCTATGCGAGGCTCGCCTGCAATGAGCGCCTGCGGCGCTCATTGCCAAAGTGCTGCGGCGCTCATCGCTAAGTCCGCTTAAGTACTACGGTTTAACGTCTCGCCTCGCTGTGCGAGGCTCGCCGGGCAATGAGCACCTGCGGCGCTCAGCGCTAAGCCTGCTAAATCGTACGGACCACGCAAACAGCGTGACGACGATTCGTAGTAGGACAATTATAATATGTGATAGCCATCACAATTGGCATAGGTTTTGTCTCTAAAATCTTTGGAACATTTATTATTTTCCATACATGGGGATTGTGGATTAAGGTCACCACAGGGTCCATGAATCATGCGATGAGTAACAATCTCATATAGTCTACCATATAGTTCTGGATCTGGTAGTTCAGCAACAATGACTGCATCCACTTTGTCCGAAGTATCTAATTTATCTTTTTCTTGAAGTATTATCAGAAGATGTGCATGTGGAAGGCCTATTTTTTTAAATTCAATGGTATATACATAAGCAAGACATTTGCCAAATAACTGATTTATAGTGATGTCACGTATTCATTTAATTTAATCTTAAAAACTCTGGCTACTAAATCTGGTCGATCTGAAGCAGTTTGTCCAAGAAGTAGATTTAGTGTAATTTCTGGCCATTGGGGATTACATGTAAATGTCAGAAATAAATCGGTTTTCCCAAATTTGGTGACAATAGCCATAGTATCATTGTATCTTTCTCTCATATTTCGAGGAGATCCTTGAAAGGAAGATGGTAAAATGATGGCTTTGCCAGCTGTCATGTCTCTGCTTGTAGCCACCTCAGCAACATAGTCCATTAGTCCAGAATATTGTTCTACACGTAGTTTATCTTGTTGATATTTTATAAAGTTTAATTAATTGGCCTCAACTTGCAAATTGGAATCAATAATCCATTGTTGTGTTAGTTTTCCATCACATAAAATTGGATTAAATGTATTTTGAATGGCAATTTGAGCTACTTTAAATACAAGCATAGAAACATTATTTCGGATTCTGGCTTTAGCATTTGGGTAACTGGGAAGGGTTAATTTTGGGACCAACCTGCTTCTCTGTGTGGGAAAAAAATGGGATATGTCATTGGATCTAAATTTGGACTTAAGATACTGATATTAATGAATGGTTGCTCCTCATTTCTGGGATATATTCTAATGTCTCTTTGAAATGGTTCTCCTTCATCATTATGAAACACTATTGCAACCTCATTTGATGTTGGCAAGTTATAACGACGTTTATCAGTATGTCTGTCTCTTAAGCACCATATTGACCTTTGGCATTGGTAATTGATGTCTTTGTGCATGAAGTTGTTGTTCATTTTCTACTTCTGCCAATTTTTCATAAGCTTTACTGTAGGGGTTATTGTCCGTAATGTTATCTAGCTCTATAAAAACACTGGGCAAGCATTTTTTATTTTCTTCCAGCTGCATACGTTGGTCAACAGCTTCCATTGTATCTAGGACATATAGTTGAGCGAATTTTCTTTGCTCTCCTTCCTCTGGATGTAAATGGGAAGTACGATGAAAAAATTTGGCCTTGGACTTTAAAACAGTAAGGACTATGTCCTGGTACATTAGCAGCTAATGTTGCCCCCCTAGATGCAAAGGATATGGCACTATTGTAGGATCTTATGTTTGTCTTAAAATTTTTGTAGTTTGGAAAATTAGGTCATAATGTTTTATTAAATAGATAGGAAATTCTTGTTTTTCTGGAAGTTTGAACTTGCCTTTTTGACAGCAACTAATAAATTGGCAATCTCTGGGTCTCTCCTGTTTAAAATAATAAGCCTCACAAAACTGACATTGAGTATTCATGTCCCCACAATTATGAACCTCTACTGCTAAAGACTTGAGTAAAGGACAATTTGCAAAGCATATATCAGTTTGACTTTCAAAATCATCAGGTGAAATGTCATGTGATGTTTCAAGAACAGGTTCTGAATGCTTTGTTTTTTTCGTGGCTTTTCTTGGTATATCTTTTATTGGTTTAGGTAAAATGTCATGTAATGTTTCAGAAAGAGGTTCTAAATGCTTTGTTTTTTTGGTGGCTTTTTTTGGTATCTCTTTTATTTTTTCAGGTAAAATGTCATCTGATGTTTGAGGAACAGGTTCTAAATCCTTTGTTTGCTTAGTAGCTTTTTTGGTGTATCTTTAATTTTTGCAGCTGATAGTCTTTTGCTTGCAATTCTTTTCCGTTCTTTTTTTCGTCTAATTTCCTTCTTCTCTGGTGTCTGCTGGTTGGCCCATCTCTCTTGTCTTTCTCTAGTTTGACGTCTTTTCTTTTCTTGTTTGCTCTCGTTAGTAGCCATGTTAATCTGTAAAAGAAAATAATGTATAATTAGTTTAGTTTGAGATGTTAAGTTTGTTTTTTACATTTTTTATTATCAACAGTTTGTTTATATGTGCTTGTAGTTCATTGTAGTGGCTTCTTTCTTTGTATTGTTAAATACCGGTAAGTGTTTTTTTTTTTTTTGGTCTTACTTTCTGTCGTACGTTGTAATTGTTGCCTTACATGAATAGCACACTCAAGGAACTGACACTATACCTTCTTCTACATGTAGTAGGTGTCTAGTGTTAATTGAAATTTATATTTTAGTTGTTTTGGCAATTTATTTTTTTGTTGTACTTTTAACTTACAGGCATAGTACAGGGCAAAAATTAGTCTTTGTAATTTTTACTACAGGGGATTGTCATAATAGTATTTTGATATTTTATCTAAAGGCTTATATGTTCGGGAAATTAATTTCTTTATTTTTTCTTGGGGCGTTAGTACTATTTGTTGTAGTATTCTATTTTATGTGTGTGTTTAGGATTTATGCTTAATATTGTACATTACGCCTGGTAATTTAGAATGACAAAAAATTTTTAGTCTGTGTTTTGAGACTTTTGTGGACTATGCTGTTTTCTTCTTTTTTTTGACTAGATTGAAGTTTGGATTTACTGTTAAACATTATTGTCCATAAAAGACAAATAAGAGGTAAATAAGAAATGTGTCAGTTATATTTTGGTAAAAGTTATAGGCCCTCATTCAATTGTGATTTGGCCAATTGAATAGGGCTCTAAATAAGCACATAACATATTTTTTTTAAATAAGTTTTTAGTTAGTGAAAACCTTGCTTTTGGATAGATGTTTACTAACTAAAAACTTCTTTAAAAAAATATGTTATGTGCTTATTTAGACCCCTATTCAATTGGTCAAATTGCAATTGAATTAGGGCCATAGTTAGTGGTTGTTATTCTTTTTTTTTTTCTGTTGACATGGATGCAGAGCAAACATGTTTATTTCATTTTCTCTTTTTTTACTTGTTATACTGTACTTTGGTTGAAGTGTGATTTCAAGCAGAATCTTTGTTGGTCCTCTGTTGAAAGTCCTCTTCCGATGGTCTGGTCCTCTGTTGAAAGTCCTTGTCCGATGGTCTTCACGCAGTGTCTGTTGTAAAAGAAAAATTAAAATGTTATTTGATTTGAATGTATTTGTAATGAATAACACATTTCATTATTTTGGTGTATTGTATCTGTTATGGTGAATTTTTCTGCTATGCTGTTTTTTGTGCAACCTTTTAAAAATACTTTAATTGTATTTGTATATTCCAGTTATCCTTTTTTTATACTGTAATTATTAATGTTTTTTTTATTTTGGATATGATCGCAATGTTTTTAGCATTATCCTGTTTTGTGTCCACCACTTTTGGTATACAAATTTAGACTTCTTTGTAAGGCTTATAGCTTGGTAAACAGTAAAGAAGAATATTAATTTACTTTGCTATGTGTTTGTATGATTTTTGGTACAATCCTATTTTGTGTCTACCATATGTTGCATACTTTATTTGCTTAATTAGTCTTTTTTATGAGGAATAAATGTTGTTGGACAAACACAGCCGACGTTGGATCTTCCACCACCGCAAATGCAGCCCTCGCTTCGTGAGGGTCCACATTTGCGGACAAACACAGCCGACGTGTGATGCTCCACCACTGCAAATGCGGCCCCTCGCTTTGCGAGGATCCGCATTTGCGGGGACGTGGGATGCTCCACCACCGCAAATGCGGCCCCTCGCTTCGCTAGGGACGCAGTTCTTGCGGGCTCGCTGCGCGAGCCTGAAAGCGTTAGCAACAACTTGTATGCTCACAACTATATATGTGATATTAATCACCACTTTTCCACTCAAACGCTTTATCCACACTCCCCTTAATCAGAACATACAGGAAATAAGACATATTACAGGCTCTTTTCCAGGGAGATTCTTAACAGAAAATCACTTTATAAATTGATTGTGATCTCTTGTTACAGAAAAACTGAAAGTAAAATGTAGGAGCCAGCCGTACAAATGTCTGAGCCCAACACAAACAGGAGTGGGAATGTTGTACTGCTGGCTCCTAAATATTTCTCCCAAATTATACTCATATCTGTGAGGTATTAATGTCCCCCCTAATGTGTATATATATACATTACATGCGAACAAGAACATGTCCTATTAAATGGATCCTCCACTGATACGTTTATGTGAGACCTAGAGGTGAGATCTTCTCATTTCATGTCTGGAGATAGAAATCGGCCATTTATTACATGTCTGTTATTTGTGTCTCTGACACATTAGACTCCTGGGGTCTGTTTATGTGTACAGACCATAAAGACATGTAACAAATCCCAGTGTGTGACCGTCTCATGTTTATTTGTACAGATCATAAAGACGTGTAACAAATCCCAGTGTGTGACCGTCTCATGTTTATTTGTACAGATCATAAAGATGTGTAACAAATCCCAGCGTATGACCGTCTCATGTTTATTTGTACAGACCATAAAGTCATGTAACGAAACCCAGCGTGTGACCGTCTCATATTTATTTGTACAGACCATAAAGACGTGTAACAAATCCCAGCGTGTGACCGTCTCATGTTTATTTGTACAGATCATAAAGACATGTAACGAAACCCAGCGTGTGACCGTCTCATGTTTATTTGTACAGACCATAAAGACGTGTAACAAATCCCAGAGTGTGACCGTCTCATGTTTATTTGTACAGACCATAAAGACATGTAACAAATCTCCGTGTGTGACTCTCTCATGTTTATTTGTACAGACAGTGACAAAGTGACACCATCAGGTCTCTCAGAGTCTGACCAAGAAGAGACAAATATGAGGAGTCCCTGGGAGATTAAAGAGGAGGAAAGTCCTGTAAATATCAGTGAAGGTGAGTTATACATTATATATACAGGACTAAAATAGGTATTATATGTGTAACCTAAGTAATTAATATCTGATTGAAAAGTGTTGATGACAAGATTTCCTCTATCTACAAGTAGCGCCGCTCATGATAAAGGTGATTTTATACCCAATGACAATATCTGGTCTTCTGTCCATACAAAGTAATAAGATTCAGTTGTTTCTGTCTTTGTGGATCTTTCTACTAAAGGATATAAAGAGATTTTAAGACACAAACGCTAGATTGATATTGAATACAATGGTGAATGTGTATAAGCAGTTCATCTCTATCTGTAGGACCTTTAGATGTGAAGCCTCCAGTTGTCTCCAAGGTTGAACAAGATCTGAATATAAGAGATCAGCAGCAGGTGAAGGAGGAGGGGAGTCCTGAACATGTCAAGGAAGGTGAGGAAGTAATTTACAATAAGAACATTAATAATACATTACTGTATTTTGTAGCTGACTCTGTATTTTTTTTCTGGCCATATAAATATGTATCCACAGTTTACTAGACCCAGAATCTAGCTGAGAATTATATATATAAATTCTTTGAAGGTGCACAGGTGATGTATTTACCAATATAGGGAGTGAGGTAAGTAGGTGAATCTACGTGTAGAGCCCATAGAGTGCATCAATGGATGATAGGAGCACACAGAAGGACGTCACTTACAGTTGGTGTATTTACCAATATAGGAAGTGATGTAAGTGGGTGAGTGTATGTGTAGAGTCCATAGAGTGTATCACTGGATGATGGGAGCACACAGGAGACTAAGCTAAATCATTTTTCAACCAAATTGACCTTTTATTAACTGCAAATTGGTCTCTGTGCGCTATAATTAATTATAGCAACTATAATATGTATATACTAACTAATCATTTCCATACAGAAGTATGTTAAAGCTGTCAGAAATTACTCCTGGTGCTTTTGTTTCCAACAGATGGATCCGAGATGTGGAATACCCTTGGAGAAGACCAGATTTGTCACACAGTAGAAAAACGTTTTCCATGTTCTGAATGTGGGAAATGTTTCAGTCAGGCCTCAAATCTTAATATACACAAGAGGACTCATACAGGAGAAAAACTTTTTCGATGTTTTGAATGCGGCAAATGTTTTACTCAGGCCTCACACCTTAAGAGACATAAAATGACTCACACAGGAGAAAAACCTTTTTCATGTTCTGAATGTGGGAAATGTTTCACTCGTCTCTCAGATCTTAATAGCCATAAAATGACTCATACAGGAGAAAACCCTTTTTCATGTTCTGAATGTGGGAAATGTTTCCGTCAGCTCTCAGTTCTTAATACACATAAGAGAACTCATACAGGAGAAAAACCTTTTTCATGTTCTGAATGTGGGAAATGTTTCTATCAGGCCTCAAATCTTAATAGCCATAAAATGACTCATACAGGAGAAAAACCTTTTCCATGTACTGAATGTGGGAAATGTTTCAGTCATCGCTCAGTTCTTAATAAACATAAGATGACTCATACAGGAGAAAAACCTTTTGCATGTTCGGAGTGTGAGAAATGTTTCAGTCAGGCCTCAAGTCTTAATAGACATAAGATGACTCATACAGGAGAAAAACCTTTTTCCTGTACTGAATGTGGGAAATGTTTCAGTCATCTCTTAGATCTTAATAGACATTACATGACTCATACAGGAGAAAAACCTTTTTCATGTTCTGAATGTGGGAGATGTTTCAGTCAGACCTCAGCTCTTAATAGCCATAAGATGAATCATACAGGAGAAAACCCTTTTCCATGTTCTGAATGCGGGAAATGTTTTAGTTGGGCCTTACGACGTAATAGCCGTAAAATGACTAATAAAGGAGAAAAACATTTTTCATGTTCTGAATGTGGGAAATGCTACAGTCAGGCCTCAGATCTTAATAAACATAAGAGGACTCATACAGGAGAAAAACCTTTTTCATGTTCTGAATGTGGGAAATCTTTCAGTCAACGCTCAAATCTTAATAAACATAAGATGACTCATACAGGAGAAAAACCTTTTCCATGTTCTGAATGTGGGAAATGTTTCAGTCGCTCTTCACATCTCAAGCGACATATGAGAACTCACACAGGATAAACATAATTTGCATTTTTTAAAACTTACACAAGAGAAAACGTGTTCCCGTCAGATTTGAAATGACACAAGAAAACTCACAAAATAAAGACCAGTTGTATGTATGGGATGTGGGGAATGTTTTAATATGAGTCCGCCATTACACATCAACATGACACATCATGCAATTCTACTAAGATCATGTAAATGCAATTAATCAAAAACATTTAGCAAACTCATAAAAATCTATGGATATCTGAGTTGTAAATCATGTTCATAGAACTTTTCAGCTGCTCTTTTATTAAGTTCTACTAATGTGTCACCTGAAAGGCTCAAAAATGTCAAGCTGTCTACATATGTATACTCTGTGTATAAGGGATATAATATGTATAGCATGATAAATCTTTATGTTATAGATATTTGTAATAAATTCATGTGATTGATGAGCCCGTTGTCATTAATAATTACACCTTGTACTATACAAAAAGAGATGTTTTGTGGAATAAATATAAGGTGCTGACACTTTATAATGCGTTGAAAAGACCTCTTTCTACTAAATGTAACTTCAATAGTCATTATAAATGTAAAAAAAGTTACATCTAAAGTTAATACATTTTTTTTTTACCAATAATTTTTTTTGACTCCCAAGAATTTACTGTGTAACTTAAAGCAAACAGAATACAGCCTCGATTTGTCCTGACATAACAGATGTCGTTTAGTAAACAGGTAAATATATAAGCATGATAAATGACTGTACAATAATTATTCCCATGTGAGCCACACCATCCACCATTTTCCGTTTTCCAGTAAAATACAAACAAAAGTGTCAGTAAAAAACAAAAGGGAGAACAAAAACAAAAATTATAACTTATCCAACAGTATATATGCAAAGAGGAGGAAAAGGTGGTTTGTGATATAGCCTTCCGTATTATGGTTCCCATTTCCCTCCAATTCAATTTCCCACCTCCAACCTCCCAAATCACGCTCACAAGTGTATTTCCCGTCAACTCACATTTTCGTCCGGTCTCCAGCGAGGGCGCCACACCACGTGTCCCCCTACCCACATGCACCAGCTTAGTGTTCCCCTATCCCGGTTCTATACTAAGGGTTGAGGAAATCCAAGGTTCCCAGGTAGTCAGGAAGCTAGCGTAAGTGTCGGAAACTATATGTATGAGTTTTTCATTAATCATAATAAAGTTTATCTTATTGATAATTTCTCTCAAGCACAGATTAGCATTCTTCCACCAACTGGCAATATGGCTTTTAACTGCTAATAAAATAGATTGAAGTAGTCTGTCCTGTGGTCTAGTCAGTAGGGGTGGTCGTTGTCCCAAGAGACAAACTTCAATGGAGGATATTATCTGGGTGTGAAAAAGTTTTGAAGCTAATTGAGTAATTTCAGAACAAATAATTTGAGCCTTAGGACAGGTCCACCAAATTTGAGCAAAGGTCCCTATCTCCAAACATCCCCTAAAACAAGTATCGGGCTCTTGAGGGTTCATCTTGTGGAGTCTCTTTGGGGTAATATAGGTTCTATGAAAACCTTTCAGCGAAGTTTCTAGCAAGCTTTAGTTATAAGAACCCCTAGTTAGTCTCTGGCTAGTTCGCCCCCATTTTTCCATGTCCCAGGTCTGACAAAGGTCCTTTTCCCATTTAATCAAGGGCTTAGGTTTATGGTTGTTAGGGGGACTATTGAATGTCTCGTGATGTGTCCTAGAATACCTTTAGTTAGAGGAGAATCTTTGCAGATGCGAGTCATCCAATTAACCTTGGGGTGACCGAATGTCCTCTTCAGAGTCAAGAAAAAGTGCCTGAACTTGCAGAAAATTAAGGGTTCCCTCAGCGGAAGATCAAAATTATCCCTAAGATATTCAAAATTGATGATTGGATCGCCCCTATTCTATCTAAACCGTGTGTGGTCCACTAAGCCTTAGAGGTCCTTTGCAAAGGGGGGAGGTCCTTTGCAAAGGGGGGAGAGGTGGTAATGGAGAGAAGAGGGGAAAGATCAGGAGTCAATTGCCGTTTAGAGTTTGCCCAAGACCAACATCCCAGGGACAATCTAATGATGGGGTTGAAGTAAGTATATGAAGGGCAGTGAGATTTTGGGAGCCATATTATCGTATCCCACTACAAGGGCTGTAGCTGCTGATTTTCTAACGAAATCAAAATGGGTTGATGCTGGAGGGAGTGGACTTGGGGCAGAAAATACATTTGTGCCGCCCTATAATAGAGCTTAAAATGTGGGCACGAGAGTCCGCAATTGTCTTTATGTCTAAACATTATAGATTTAGGAATTCTCTGGGGTTTATTACGCCAGATGAATCTCATAATTTGCCTTTGGAAGTTGTCTAGGTATTTTATGGGGACTTTGACATGCAAAGATGTGAAATAGTATAATACTCTAGGGAGGATGTTCATCTTAACTGTGTGAATTCAGCCGGACCATGAGATGCAGAACCTATTCCACCTCTCTAGGTCGGCCGATAGTTCTTTAAAAAGGGCCGGATACTTGACCTTATACAAGTCTGAGATATTGGGAGTCATTTTTATTTTTATATATTTTAAATAAGTTTTGGGCCAAAAGATGAATTCTTTAACAGTTCCCTATCAAGTTGTGGTAGATGTGACCCCAGGATTTCTGTTTTGTCTTCATTGACTTGTAAGCCTGAGATTGTGCTAAATCTATTTAATACTTCCATAAGAGCTGTGATGGAGGTGGAGGGGCGGGTTAAAGTACATAATAAACCGTCCGCGAAGAGACAGCACTTGTATTCTTGATTACCTAATGATAAACCCCGAATCTCCAGAGAGGCCCTAATAGTATGTGCCAATGGCTCCATTGCAAGGGCAAATAGGAGTGGGGACAGGGGACATCCCTGCCTAGTGCCCCTTTGAATGTTTAAAAGTGGATTCTCGGGCCCAGGTAATTTAAAAGTGGCTTTAGGTGAAATATAATATGTTTTGAGGAGATTCAGGAAGTTGCCTTTGATACCAAATTTCACTAGAACTGCGTAAAGTTATGGCTACTCCAACGAATCAAATGCTTTTTCAATGTCTAAAGCAAGGGTGAAGAGTGGGGTTGTTGAGTGTCGGGTGAGATACAGTATATTTAGCACTCTCCTAATGTTGTCCCCTGCCTGCCTGTGTGGGAGTCAAGACATCTACAAATTTTTATAATATAAATTAGAAAAGCCATCCGGCCCTGGGAAATTGGCCTAATTTGAGAGATTTAATAGTGTCTTTAACTTCTTCTACGGTCACTTCAGAGTTAAGCAACTCCAGATCAGCATTTTCCAAAGTGGGAGGCCCAGCTTATCTAGAAAGTTAGTTAGGGAATCTTTATCCGCCTGTATGTGGGAGGTATAGATATCCTGGTAGAATGTACGGAAGGTATCCTGAATCTTTGCCTGGTTCATTGTAACTGAGCCCGACACTGTTTTAATCTGGGTGACTTTTGATTGTTGATATCTGGCATTCAATTTATTTGTAACAGGGGGCCTGGCTTATGTGCCTGGGCAAAGAATTTGCTTTGGGTTTTCCTCAAGGCCTTCTCTGTTTGAGCGGATAGAATATTATCTAGTTCTAATCTAATAGTGTCAATCCGCTGGTGGGTTAGATCAGACTGCAGTTGTTGGTTTTGTTTCTCAAGGCTAAGGAGTTCTTTCGTCAATAGATTTTCATGTTCTCTCATGTTTTTTTTATAAGATGAGACGAGCCGTATACATGTACCCCTTATAAACGCCTTGTGTGCCACCCAAAGCCACCCAATGCTGGTGGAAGGGTTAGTATTGGTTTGAAAATTATCCTTCAGTTCCTTTGTAATTCGGTCTAGTATAATAGGGTTAGATAGGAGCCTATCATTAATACGCCACATGTATGGCATATCTAGGTTGGGGTTAAGATTCAGAACCAATGACACTTGACTATGGTCTGTCCAGGGGCAGGGGGTAATATCTGAGGATTTGGTTTTGTAACGGTACCCCCAGACATAGAAGGGGCGCCAAGGCCGTTTTAGCCGATCCGCCCGTCCAGTGATATAGGGACAGCTACTGCAGGACACCCAATCCCCCAAGAACGGATCCAAGGGGACAATACTCCAAGCCTGGAACTGGAACCTCACGAATAGCCGCTAGCAGCTGAGCAGGAAAAGCACCCCCAAGATGCTTACACTCCTGGCAGTCAGTCTGTAACAGCATACCATGAATTCCCCCAAGCATGAGACATAAGCTCTGTGTTTGAGGGTCAAGCAGTGAACTCTCTTCTTTATTAAAACAAAGACATATATAAAAACCATTTCCACATACACAGTAGGGGCAGTGACTACCTTTGGTCAACCCCTAATTACCTATGGCCAATCAGACAGGGTCCCTACGTGGGAACCATGAGACTCCTCCCATGGGCCACCCCCAGGCGTGGCTACTATGCTCATTCTCACCCACACTGTCCCCGTGGACACTTCCTGTTTCCTCCTGGACTATGCCCCTGGGGAAACCCCATATACTGGCCCTTTGTTCAAGTCCTGCCGACACCCTGTGAGGTTTATCTTGTTCATGATCTTAGCTCCTACCTCAGTGTTTACCTAATGGGGGGATGGTCAGAATCTGTAACACATTTCTACACATTTTTCATAACTTTAAAAGTATGCATCACATTCACATAAAACATACATTTTCAGATTTAGCATACTCCAAATACAAACATGTGTCAAAATGATACAAATTGGTCCAGTGGTTCAAACGTTAGATCATAGTCCTTTCTGACCAAATGAAGTATGGCTTCCATGTCTTTGTAGGGGGAAATCAACATGGGCCATAGTCAAACGGCAGAATGTGGGCAACCAAGCTTCTCCAATTCGCAGTGACGAGACTGATCTCGTCACATCTCTCCCCCTTTCCAAACAGACTAACAGGGTATCTGACCTTCCGGTCAGATCCCTGGTTAGTCCAGAAGGCCACCCACAAAACACAATCAGCAGTACAGCCCACCCACAATAACTGGTTACTACACCTGGGTAGAGGAGAATCTTGTCCATGTCCAGGTGCCTCACCACGGCTGTGCTGGGCACTGGTAAGCTGCCTTGGTGGGTTGCTGAGTGGGCAGAGACCAGCGGTGCTCTGCCCTGGTGCCAGCGCTACCACAGAAGTAGCCTGTTTGGGGCCTGGTTGTAGGGGGGGGAGACCGACAGTCTCCCCTTTGGCTAAACAGCCCTGTTGCTGGGGGACAGGACCGACCGTCTCTGCCCCTGGTAGCTCAGCCTGTTGCTGGAGAATGGAGTCTGAGCTCTCAATTCCCTGCAGCTCACCCTGACGCTGGGGAGGGGAGACAATGCTCTCCACTCCCTGCACTTCACACTGGCGCTAGGGATCTGGGCTAGCCACCCAGCATCCCTGTAGGGCCGGTGGAGAGACCTCGGTCCCATCTCCACCTGCCGCCTGGGGTTCCTCCCAATAAACCTCTACAATATCTTCCCAGCTGAAGGGGTCTGGATCTGGGTCTCTCACCTTGTTGTAATGCTGAGCCTTCCCAATGGAGTGGAAGAGATCTCGGTAGTCCTTCTCCAGTTCCCACTCCAGGGTTGCTAGGTGAACAAGGTCTTGCTCTACCTCATGGGGGCATCCCAGTCATGCCTAGCCTCCCTCTCATAGAAAATATCCTGAAGTCTGGTCTGCGCAGGGCTCCCGAAGTCAGGTTCTGCAAATGACTGCCATAACAACCCAGGGCCATCAAACTCCTCTCCCTCTGGCTTGTCATGCTCGGCTGTCCAGGGTGTATACTGTGTCATATACCACCAGAGCGCCTGGTAGGCATCCTCCAGCCATAGCTCCTGCCATGCACGGAGCTTTAGTTCCTCCACCCATTCCTCAAGGGGCTGCTCTCCCAGGAAGGGCATGCACAGGGCCACTTGCTTCTGCAAACGTTGCTCTTCACTGGGGAGACTCTCACCCCGCTGGTATTGTACATTATCCAGGGCCTGGTACCAGATGCCTTTCCTTAATGCATCCCGGCCATCCAGGTCCTCATCCTCGTATAGCACTGCTGGTTCCATTCTGCTGCTTTTAGGGTCGCTGTACTGGAACATGCGTTGCCCCCAACTTGTAAATCCACAGAATGGTGTCTCCTGTAGCTGTCCTTCTGGCTGTGGGAACAATTCCGCCGCTTGCCACCAGTGTAACGGTACCCCCAGACATAGAAGGGGGCGCCAAGGCCATTTTAGCTGATGCGCCCGTCCAGTGATATAGGGACAGCTACTGCAGGACACCCAATCCCCCAAGAACGGATCCAAGGGGACAATACTCCAAGCCTGCAACTGGAACCTCACGAATAGCCGCTAGCAGCTGAGCAGGAAAAGCACCCCCAAGATGCTTACACTCCTGGCAGTCAGTCTGTAACAGCATACCATGAATTCCCCCAAGCATGAGACATACGCTCTGTGTTTGAGGGTCAAGCAGTGAACTCTCTTCTTTATTAAAACAAAGACATATATAAAAAACATTTCCACATACACTGTAGGGGCAGTGACTACCTTTGGTCAACCCCTAATTTCCTATGGCCAATCAGACAGGGTCCCTACGTGGGAACCATGAGACTCCTCCCATGGGCCACCCCCAGGCGTGGCTACTATGCTCATTCTCACCCAGACTGTCCCCGTGGACACTTCCTGTTTCCTCCTGAACTATGCCCCTGGGGAAACCCCATATACTGGCCCTTTGTTCAAGTCCTGGCGACACCCTGTGAGGTTTATCTTGTTCATGATCTTAGCTCCTACCTCAGTGTTTACCTAATGGGGGGATGGTCAGAATCTGTAACACATTTCTACACATTTTTCATAACTTTAAAAGTATGCATCACATTCACATAAAACATACATTTTCAGAATCAGCATACTCCAAATACAAACATGTGTCAAAATGATACAAATTGGTCCAGTGGTTCAAACGTTAGATCATAGTCCTTTCTGACCAAATGAAGTATGGCTTCCATGTCTTTGTAGGGGGGAAATCAACATGGGCCATAGTCAAACGGCAGAATGTGGGCAACCAAGCTTCTCCAATTTGCAGTGACGAGACTGATCTCGTCACAGGTTTGTTCTAGTAATGTGGCATCTATTACAAGTGTGTCAATCCTCGAGTAGGATTTATGTGTCGGCGAATAGCACGTGTACTCCCTCTCCTGTGGATGGAGTCCCCTCCAAGCATCCACCAAGCCCAATCTAAATAACAGGTTCCGAATTTGTCTGGGGATCGGTTTTCTCCCTGCCCTTTGGACCTATCCATATCTGGGTTTAAAACCAGGTTAAAATCTCCCCCAATGATAATCTTGCCCGTCTCCAGAAGGTTTATGACAGCTTTGTGGGGGGCAGCAGTAGGGAAATAGATAGATACCAGGGTTAGCTTAGTGTTTAGTAGGGAACCAGTAAGAATCACAAAATTACCCTCCTTATCTATATTTTTGTGGATTACTTTAAACGGGAAATTTTGGGGGATCAGTATCGCTGCTCCCGCTCTTTTGGTTTTCTGGTTAGAGGTATAGAAGGTTGGGTAATCTTTGTGCAAAAAAGAAGGGGTTTTGTTTTGTGCAAAGTGAGTCTCTTGGAGGAAGAGAACAGAAGGTTTGTCCTTCCTGTATGAAATAAAGGCTTTCCTCCTTTTATTAGGTTAACTAGCGACTTGCCCGTCAAAAAATGACGGTAATGTGATGTATATGTTTGTGAAGTTGTTTAGTTATTTAAATATATTTTTGACCCTTGTAAGTATTGTGATATGAACATTTATTTTTGTAAAATGTTGATGTAATGGTTTTTTAACATGAAATTTGTATCTGAAGAATTGTTCACTTTAATATACATAGAATCCAGAGGAAAGTAAAAAGTAAAAAGACTTTTTGAAACGTCCCAAATTTTAACATGAAGTTTAAAATATATGTAAGCAATAACCTTGAAAGTATATACAGGGAGTGCAGAATTATTAGGCAAGTTGTATTTTTGAGGATTACTTTTATTATTGAACAACAACCATGTTCTCAATGAACCCAAAAAACTCATTAATATCAAAGCTGAATATTTTTGGAAGTAGTTTTTAGTTTGTTTTTAGTTTTAGCTATTTTAGGGGGATATCTGTGTGTGCAGGTGACTATTACTGTGCATAATTATTAGGCAACTTAACAAAAAACAAATATATACCCATTTCAATTATTTATTTTTACCAGTGAAACCAATATAACATCTCAACATTCACAAATATACATTTCTGACATTCAAAAACAAATCAGTGACCCATATAGCCACCTTTCTTTGCAAGGACACTCAAAAGCCTGCCATCCATGGATTCTGTCAGTGTTTTGATCTGTTCACCATCAACAATGCGTGCAGTAGCAACCACAGCCTCCCAGACACTGTTCAGAGAGGTGTACTGTTTTCCCTCCTTGTAAATCTCACATTTGATGATGGACCACAGATTCTCAATGGGGTTCAGATCAGGTGAACAAGGAGGCCATGTCATTAGATTTTCTTCTTTTATACCCTTTCTTGCCAGCCACGCTGTGGAGTACTTGGACGCGTGTGATGGAGCATTGTCCTGCATGAAAATCATGTTTTTCTTGAAGGATGCAGACTTCTTCCTGTACCACTGCTTGAAGAAGGTGTCTTCCAGGAACTGGCAGTAGGACTGGGAGTTGAGCTTGACTCCATCCTCAACCCGAAAAGGCCCCACAAGCTCATCTTTGATGATACCAGCCCAAACCAGTACTCCACCTCCACCTTGCTGGCGTCTGAGTCGGACTGGAGGTCTCTGCCCTTTACCAATCCAGCCACGGGCCCATTCATCTGGCCCATCAAGACTCACTCTCATTTTATTAGTCCATAAAACCTTAGAAAAATCAGTCTTGAGATATTTCTTGGCCCAGTCTTGACGTTTCAGCGTGTGTGTCTTGTTCAGTGGTGGTCGTCTTTCAGCCTTTCTTACCTTGGCCATGTCTCTGAGTATTGCACACCTTGTGCTTTTGGGCACTCCAGTGATGTTGCAGCTCTGAAATATGGCCAAACTGGTGGCAAGTGGCATCGTGGCAGCTGCACGCTTGACTTTTCTCAGTTCATGGGCAGTTATTTTGCGCCTTGGTTTTTCCACACGCTTCTTGCGACCCTGTTGACTATTTTGAATGAAACGCTTGATTGTTCGATGATCACGCTTCAGAAGCTTTGCAATTTTAAGAGTGCTGCATCCCTCTTCAAGATATCTCACTATTTTTGACTTTTCTGAGCCTGTCAAGTCCTTCTTTTGACCCATTTTGCCAAAGGAAGTTGCCTAATAATTATGCACACCTGATATAGGGTGTTGATGTCATTAGACCACACCCCTTCTCATTACAGAGATGCACATCACCTAATATGCTTAATTGGTAGTAGGCTTTCGAGCCTATACAGCTTGGAGTAAGACAACATGCATAAAGAGGATGATGTGGTCAAAATACTCATTTGCCTAATAATTCTGCACTCCCTGTATTTTTAAAATGTAACTTTATTTTTTATGTAACTTTGTAAGTTTTCAAAACATTAGTCTAATTTTGAACATTATAAACAGGAACATAGTAAATACATTTTGTAACATAATTTTGAATAAAAAGTATTAACATTTGAATGTAAAAACAGTTTAACTTTAAATTAATCAGTATTAACATGCAATTTATATTAGAATAATTGTTAAGTTTAATATACATTGAATGTAGAGGAAGGCATACAGTAAAAACTCTCCTTAAACCGTAACTAATGAAAGTAATTCCTTACTGACCACATAAACTGGCGATAAACATTAATGTATGTAGTAATCTTAAGATAACAGAGAATATTTACATTGAGACTTAAAAGGTGCTTGAGCTATTAACATGAACTTTGTAATATGTTGAATGAAATCACTTGAAAATATTGTTTTTAAACTTGTAACATTAGAAACATTAACATAGTGACTTAACATTTTAACATAATTTTTCATAGAAATGCAAGGCAAGTATTTTGTGAGGCAAATCATTCATAAACAGTACTTCCATTAATTATGACTGAATTAAACAACAAATTGTTATGTATTTTTGAATGTTTTTCCAAAATGTTTGCATGGCTTTAGTTTGTATCCTGCAAAGTTATAGTACTTCATAGTAGACAATGTTTTTAGTAAAAATACGTCCATCTTCTAATAAATCACCTTGACTTTCATTTTTTTCAATGTAAACTTTAATAGCCTGTGGATTTTTGCACCGTGACAATGCAACGTACAATTGACCATGTGCAAATACTGGTTCTTCCAAAAAAATACCCACAGATTTGAAAGTTTGACCTTGTGATTTATTAATGGTCATGGCAAATGCCATAATAATGGGAAATTGTCTTCTTTGAAGTATAAAAGGGAGACTACTTTCACTTGGTGCTAAATCTATTCTTGGTATGAAAACTCTCTCTCCTTTATGGGTCCCAGTTAAAATTTCAGCATCTATAAAATGGTCCTTTAATTGTTGAACAATTAATCTTGTGCCATTGCATAGGCCTTTTTTGGGGTTCATATTTCGCAGTAACATGATAATTGCACCTTTCTTTAGCTGCAAAATATGTGGTGGCATTCCAGAAGGAGTTAGAGAGTTTATGAATTCAGTCGAAAAGTTAGCCTGACTTTCATTGTCATCAGCAAGTACAGAATCAGCACTGTGATAATTTCTTTGCGGTGCATACATTTTTTTTAAGATTTCATTATTGAGGATTAATGCATCTTTATTTTTACACGTCAGTATGACTTGGTTGGCAAGCTCGGAATATTCTTCGTAATTGATGCTCCCTTCAAATATAGCCGATATAATATCTTGTTGACAAATCATCTGAGGTGGGATCTCTACAGTGTCGTCAGCTAAATGTAGTATTTTTTCTGTTCTGCCTTCTCCAATTTTAATAAGCCAATCATTGAAATCATTTTGTCCTTCTGATCTCATATTTTGTTGAAGTTGAAGATGGGTAAAATGTTTCCATACTGTGCTTGACTTGATACAGGTTTCGATAATGTCAGTTCGATTTCCATGTACAACAACAGGTAATGTTTGTCTAAAATCGCCACCCAACAACATTACCTTTCCACCAAATGGAAAAATATTATCCATGACTTCACGAAGCAAACGGTCAATACATTGGAGGGCATAGCATGACATCATTGTGGCCTCATCTATTATAATTAATTTACATTTCTTAAATTTCTTTGCTTGTAAGGATGTCATGTGAATATCTGACACAGAATTTTCTAAAATAGGCACTGGCAGTTTAAATCCACTATGAACAGTTCTTCCACCTTCTAATAAAAGTGCAGCAATTCCAGTAGTGGCAAACGCCATTGCTATTTGTCCTTGTGCTCGTACTGAACTCATTAATAAATTGTACAAATAGGTTTTTCCTGATCCGCCAGGTCCATCCAGATAGAAATAACGCTCTGTCACCATGTCATCATCTATTGCATTTTTAATGGCATGAAATGCTTGCAATTGTAGTGTATTTAAAGTTGCAAGTCTTTCTTGGGGTCTTTCTGCTTGTAGTTGAATGTCATAGTCTTCAAAGTTTATGTCATCTATAAGACCTGGATCAGGCAAATTAAAACTTGCACAACTTAATCCATGAGTTAAAAATACTTCTTGGATTTCCATTAACGCTTTTAAGTGTGCAATGGGTTCATTGTATCGTCGCATAAAGTCTTCAGCCATATTACTTTTAAAAGCCTCCCACAAAGCTAATGCATTTGGAGCATTTGAGAAGATACAAATAAATGCAAATTGTTCTCTCATCTGTCGTGGCAATTGACATTGTGCTGCTTCTTCTAAACATCTTTCCCACTCTGTATCATCAGCGAGTAAGTTTCTATGTCTTGCAGCTAAAAGGAAGGATTCATATACAATGTCATTAACAGTTCTTAATTGTTCAAAACTTTGTGCTCCTGGAACATTTAAAAGTAATATCCGTAAGCAAAAACGTTCAACATCTCTTGGACTGACTGTGTAAATTCGTGGAATTATTTTATTGCCTCTGGTTTTTCTTGGTCTCCATAATCCATTCACAAAAACATAGTGATATGGAATTTCAATATATAAGTATTGTGTTGCTTGAGCATCATTTGAATTTAATGCAAACCATGCAGTTAGTGTAGTGTGACGATCTTCACTTTGGGCCAATGCATTCATTTCATTTCCAGCATGGAAATAGACTAAATGTCGTTGTGGCAAATGTACTGCTAATCTATATACTGCATGTGATCTATCATGCATTTCAAATTTTAAAAGCCGCCACATAGCTTCTGGTGCACTGACATAGAGAGCATCTACATGAGATGCAAGTTCATCATGTACTAACTCACTACATTCAGGGTTGTCTGCACTTTTGACGACTACAGTAGCTGCATCATAGCCTTTGTAAATATATTTGTAGACATATTTAATGGATTTGATGGAAGTGCAGGCTTCTACGTTGATGTGGGCGTTGTACTTCATGAGTAAATGTGGATTGTAGGGTACTACATATCTATTGTCCACTTTTTTTCCACGAATAATGGCACTATCTCCTTCTCTTCTTTTATAAAGTGGATATCCATCACAATTTGCATATGTTTTGTCTCTATAATCTTTTGGAAAATCTTTTGAACATTTATTATTTTCCATACATGGTGATTGTGGATTAAGGTCTCCACAGGGTCCATGAATCATGCGATGAGTAACAATCTCATATAGTCTACCATATAGTTCTGGATCTGGTAGTTCAGCAACTATGACTGCATCCACTTTGTCCGAAGTATCTAATTTATCTTTCTCTTGAAGTATTATGAGAAGATGTGCATGTGGAAGGCCTCTTTTTTGAAATTCAATGGTATATACATAAGCAAGACATTTGCCAAATAACTGATTTATAGTGAAGTCACGTATTAATTCATTTAATTTGATCTTAAAAACTCTAGCTACTAAATCTGGTCGATCTGAAGCACTTTGTCCAAGAAGTAGATTTTGATTAATTTCTGGCCATTGTGGATTACATGTAAATGTCACAAATAAATCTGGTTTTCCAAATTTTGTCACAATAGCCATAGCATCATTGTATCTTTCTCTCATATTTCGAGGAGATCCTTGAAAGGAAGATGGTAAAATGATGGCTTTGCCAGCTGTCATGTCTCTGCTTGTAGCCACGTCAGCAACATAGTCCATGAGTCCACAATATTGTTCTACACGTAGTTTATCTTGTTGATATTTGATAAAGTTTAAATTATTTGCCTCAACTTGCAAATATGAATCAATAATCCATTGTTGTGTTAGTTTTCCACCACATAAAATTGGATTAAATTCATCTCTAATGGCAATTTGAGCTACTTTAAATTCAAGCATAGAAACATTATTTCGGATTCTGGCTTTAGCATTTGGGTAACTGGGAAGGGTTAATTTTGGTTGCCAACCTGCTTCTCCATGTGGGAAAAATATGGGATATGTCATTGGATCTAAATTTGGACTTAAGATATTAATATTAAAAAATGGTTGCTCCTCATTTCTGGGATATACTCTAATGTCTCTTTGAAATGGTGGTTCTCCTTCATCATTCTGAAATACCATTGCAACTTCATTTGATGTTGGCAAGTTATAACGACGTTTATCAGTATGTCTATCTCTTTTAAGCACCATATTAACCTTTGGCATGGGTAATTGATGTCTTTGTGCATGAAGTTGTTGTTCATTTTCTACTTCTGCCAATTTTTTGTATGCTTTACTGTAGGGATTGTTGTCCATAATGTTATTTAGCTGTATGAAAACACTGGGTAAGCATTTTTTATTTTCTTCCATCTGCATACGTTGGTCAACAGCTTCCATTGTATCTAGGACATATAGTTGAGCAAATTTTCTTTGCTCTCCTTGCTGTGGATGTAAATGTGAAGTCCGATGATAAATTTGTCCTTGGACTTTAAAACAGTAAGGACCATGTCCTGGTACATTAGCAGCCAATGTTGCCCCCATAGATGCAAATGATATGGCACTATTGTAGGATCTTATGTTTGTCTTAAAATTTTTGTAATTTGGAAAAGTAGGTTCAGTCATAATATTTTGTAAATAGCTTGGAAATTGTTTCCTATCTAGAAGTTTGAACTTGCCTTTTTGACAACAACTAATAAATTGTCCATCTCTGGGTCTCTCCTGTTTAAAATAATAAGCCTCACAAAATTGACATTGAGTACTCATGTCCCCACAACTATGAACCTCTACTGCTAAAGACTTGAGTAGAGGACAATTTGCAAAGCATATCAGATGTTGACTTTCATATTCATCAGGTGAAAAGTCATGAAATGTTTCAACCACAGGTTCTAAATGTTTAGTTTTTTTCGTGGCTTTTCTTGGTATATGTTGTCCTTGTTTTGTTGAAATGTCCTGTAAGTTTTTAGTAAGAGTTTGTAAATGCTTTGTTTTTGTAGTTGCTTTTTTTGGTCTGTCTTGACTGATATCTTGTAAAATGTCATCTGATGTTTGAGGAACAGTTTGTAAATGCTTTATTATCTTTTTATTTTTTTTGGTTGTATCTCTCATTTTTGCAGCTGATATTCTTTTATTTGCAAGTCTTTTGCGTTCTTTTTCTCGTCTAATTTCTTTCTCCTCCGGTGTCTGCTGGGCGGCCCATCTCTCTTGTCTTTCTCTAGTTTGACGTCTTTTCTTCTCTTCTTTGGTCTCGTTATCAGCCATATTAATCTGTAAAGGAAAAAAAAAAATGTAATTGTGTATATTTTAATTTGTAATTCCTGTTAAAGATTCTTGTGCACAATTGGTGAAATAAATGGCAAATCAGTAATGTATCAGTTATATTTAATTAAAATTATAATTCCTGTCCTCACTGGCTAAGAATTTGGCCAATGGAATACTGCTGTAAATAAGCATGTAACATATTTTTTTAAAATAATGGTTTTATTTATTAAAAACGTTGTTTGTGGATAGATATTTACCACTGCAAAACTTATTTGCACTGAAAGCAGTTTCTTTAGTTTTTTAGTTTCTTTAGTACTTATTATACTGTACCTTGGTTGAAGTGTGATTTAAATCCGAATGTTTGTTGGTCCTCGGTTCAAAATCGTTGTCCAATGGTGTGGTCCTCTGTTGGAAGTCCTGGTCCGATGGTGTGGTCCTCTGTGTAAAATCCTGGTCCTATGGTCTGGTCCTCTGTTGAAAGTTCTGGTCCGATGGTGTGGTCCTGTGGCGATAGCCCTCGTCCGATGTTGTGGTCCTGTGGCGATAGCCCTCGTCCGATGTTGTGGTCCTTTGGTGAAAATCCTCGTCCGATGGTGTGGTCCTGTGTTGAAATTCCTCGTCCGCTGGTCTGGTCCTGTGTTGAAAGTCCTCGTCCGATGGTCTGGTCCTGTGGAGAAAGTCCTTGTCCGATTGTCTTCACGCAGTATCTGTTGTAATATAAAATAGAAAATGTTGTTTGAGTGAAATGTCTTTTAAATAAGTAAAAAATGTATGAATTTGGCTGTATTGTATCAGTTATGGTTATTTTTTTCTATTTTTTATTTTTTACTTTCTGTACAATCCCACGACTTTTGTTATTCTTATTTAAGGTTCTTAGTAAGGCTTGTGGGTTGTGATATATTAAATAAGAATATTAATTTATTTTGCTATGTGTTTATGTTAGTTTTTTGTACAATCCTGTTTTGTGCGCACCACGTGTGGTATACTTATTTAACCTTTATTGGGATGGTTATAGTTAGTGAAACATGAAATAATATAATTAATGTAGTTTGCTATGTGTTTGTGTTAGTTTTTTACAATCCTGTTTTGTGCGCACCACTTGTGCAAAAGTTATTTATTCTTGATTGTACTGGTTATAGGTTGTTAAACATTAAAGAAGAATGTTAATATAGTTTCCTATGTGTTTGTGTGATTTTTTGTACAATGCTATTAGGTGCGCAACACTTTTGTTATTCTTATTTTTGCTTCTTTGTAAGGCTTATAGGTTGTTAAACATTGAATAAGAAATTCTGTTTTGTGTGTAGCAGTTTGGGTCTCATTCAATTGCGATTTGGCTAATTGAATCGTGCCCTAAATAAGCACACAGCATATTTTTTTAAAGAAGTTTTTAGTCAGTGAAAAACTTTCTTTTGGATATATTTTTAGTAACTAAAAACTTCTTTTAAAAAAAATGTTATGTTCTTATTTAGAGCCCTATTCAATTGGGCAAATTGCAATTGAATGAGGGCCTTTCTGTGTACCATATGTTGCATAGTTTGCCCCTCATTGAATTGCATTTTTTACAATGTAATAGTACTCTAAGGCCGTCATTGAATTGCAATTTTGAAAATTGAATAGAGTTCTAAATAAGCACATCACATATATTTGTTAAAGAAGTTTTTAGTTATTAAGCATCTATCCAAAAGCAAGGTTTTCACTAACGAAAAAGTTCTTTAAAAAATATATGTTATGTGATTATTTGGATCCCTATAGAATTAGCAAAATGGCAATTGAATAAGGGCCTAAAAGTGCTTATTTATAGCCATATTAAATTGTCCAAAATAGCAATTGAATGAGGGCCTTTGGTTACTGCATTTGTTATATTGTCAGCTCCTCATTCAATTGTGTTTTGGCCAATGGAATAGAGCTCAATATCAGCACAGAGCATATTTTTTTACCGAATTTTGTATTTAGTGAACTTGTATCCAAAAGCAACGTGTTCACTAAATAAAAAGTTCCTTTAAAAAATATGCTCTGTGCTTATATAGAGCCCTATTGAAATGGGAAAATCATATTTGAGTGAGGCCCTTGGCCATTAAACATATATAGGTCCTCATTGAATTGCAATTTTGCCAATTGAAGAGGGCTCTATATAATCACATAACATATTTATTGAGCAAAGTTTTTAGTTATTGAAAACCTTGATTGTGGTTAGAAATTCAGTAACTAAAAAGTTCTGTATAAAAAATATGTTATGTGCTTATATAGAGCCCTATTCAATTGAGCAAGTCGCAATTGAATAAGGCTCATGGTTCTTTCTTGTTTATACTTAATACTTTACCTTGATTGAAGTGTCGAATGACAGACGGTCCCCTCCTGCCAATCTTAATCCGCCGGTCTTCTTGTAGTGTCTGTTTGAAAAAGAAAGTGAAATAGTTATTTGTATATTTATAATTTTTCATCTAGCAAAGCATGGCCTTTTGAGCATGTAATGTCTTGTTGTATCTTACCTCTTCTTCTTTGTTGGTGTTCTTTAAAAGGGATTGTGCTTCACAGTGCACGGTGCAAATTGTTGAGAGACGCTGTTGATGCAGAGTCTGTTTGAATATTAAAAGAAATAGAAAGATTCAGCTTTATATGATCTATTGAATTGCAGTAAATTAATGTCATTTAAATATACTTGTGTAATTATTTTCAATTGACCTTATTTTTTGGTGGGGGCTACACACATATGTCACATACATGAAGCACATTCCATAGTTTAATGTAATTATTTTGTGTGCGTGTGACATATCAGTATACATGAATCATATTTAAATTGTTAAATTAACCTTATATGTTTTTTTTCCAACACACATAAATGTCTGTGTGTGAGATGTAACTATAGATGATACACATATATGTGCGTGTCACATATCAGTATACATGACATATAATGTCATTTAAATGTAGTTGTTTACTGATTTTGTTTTAAGCTAATTTTGTTGCAGTGGCAATACACATAAATGTGCGTGTCACATGTCACTATACATTATACACATATATGTCCGTGTCACATGTCAGTATGAAGGGGCAATAAACATATATGTTAGTGTCACATGTCACTTTGAAGGGGCAATACACATAAATGTGCGTGTCACATGTCAATATACATTATACACATATATGTCCGTGTCACATGTCACTATGCAGGGGCAATACACATAAATGTGCGTGTCACATGTCACTATACATTATACACATCTATGTCCGTGTCACATGTCACTATACATTCTATACATATATGTGCGTGTCACATGTCACTATACATTATAGACATATATGCGCGTGTCAGATGTCACTCTACATTATAGACATATATGTGCGTGTCACATGTCAATATACATAAACCTCTGTTTAATATAGAATTTTGTTTTTTTTGTTGTTTTGTTAAATGAACCGTATTTTTTTTGTGAGCCTATACACATAAATGTGCCATATATGTCACTACATAAATCCTAGTTTATTTTTTTATTTGTTTGACCTGTCCTGATAATAAAATGTAATATATTATAGCTTACCTCTCAGTTGTAATTTGCACAATGTAAAGTAGTAAATTAGTAAAGAATTGTCTTCTCAAGTAAAAGCAGCAGTTATCTCAGAAGTCACTCCGTGCATCACCTGCGGAGAAATGTATTATTTTGTGTGAAATAGGCAGTATTTATAAACTTGTAGAAAGTTCTGGAAAGTGAGACCGTTAGAACGCAATACGCATGCGCTATTTGCGTTCCAGCTTACAATTTGCGTTCCATCCGCCATTTTCTGCGTATTACTGTTCAAAATGGTGTTTAATATGAGTGTGATACGTTCCGCATAGTATGTGTTTCATTATTGCGAGTAAGTGTAGTGTAGTTACGTCTGAAGCCTCGTTTTCGTTTTGTTCGTCTGCCATTTTTTCTCTCGCTTAGCGATGGTATTAGTGTCTAAAGTGTTTTATTTCGATTTAAATGTAGATGTAACTTGTTTTTTTGAGGTGCTGGATGGTTCCTCTTGCTGTAGGTAAGCTTTTTATGTGTTTGTTGTGTGTATTTCTTAAGTTTTAAATGTTTGTATGTCGGCGTGTTGCGTCCGATGTTTGCGAGGTCGTAATGTGTGGTAACGTGTCTCGTATGGTGTTTGCGTGTGTAGCCTCGTTTTCGTTTTATTCGTCGGCCATTTTTTGTGTCGCTTAGCAAATTATTTAGTGTCTAAACTCTTTTATTTTGAGTGCAATTAAGTTGTAAGTTGCATTTTTGAGGTCCTGGGTGCTTCCTGTTTCTGTAGGTAAGGTTTTTATGTATGTGCTGTGTGTATGTATTGTGTTTTTAATTTTGTAATGTTCGCGAGTTGCGTCCGAGTGTTGCGAGGCCGTAATGTGTGTGAGCGTGTGTCGTATGTTGTTTGCGAGTGTCGTAATGTGTGTGTCTTGCTCTTTGGGTTGCGACGTGAACTTTGCGAGATTCGCAGTTCTTTGGGTTGGGAATTTGTGTTGTGAATTTTGCAAGGGTCGCAGTTGCTGCAACTGAAGCCCTCGCTTTGCGAGGGTCCTCAGTTGCTGGCAAGGAGCGCCTTCGGCGCTCCATGCCAGCAACTGAGAACCTGGCACAGTGCCCTTGCTACGCGAGCCCGCAGCATTAGCAACAACTCGTACGCTCACAACTATATATGTGATTGAAGCCTCTGACATTGTGGGTGATGAAAGTGTATTGTGAGTTAGCCATATGGGAGTGTGAAGGTCCGCAGGGACCCCAAGTGTCGAACGTCCGCTGAAGCCCCAGCACCGCTCCCTGGAGAAACGGACAAGCCAGACTGGAACACCTAGGAACGCCTCTGAGGAAGGGAAAGGTAGAGAAATCATTCGGTACAGTGGAGTACATGTCTTTAACTCTTGGGAAGAAAACTGTATGTAAGCAACAAAATACAAATAACTTTATCATGTACATTTTTAACATTACGGTTCTTGATGTAGGACCCCGTAGGGGGCTCCAGCAGGCATTAACTTAGTTACCTCAAGCTACCGCATTACTACAGTCAAGAGAGACTGAGATTTAGTCTAGCTTAGTAACAGACCATGGCTTCCATAAATTGACTATTGAAATCTTAAAAAAGAAGCTAAAAGTCCTAGGCTATATGTTATAGGGTTTTGAAAGCCAGGTTGAACCGGCCTAGACTGCATCACTGTTAACTCTAATCTCCTTATCTGTAAACCAAACTAGCAAAAGCTTTTGACTATGTATTTGAGTTAAACAAGTAGAAATGACAACAATCATCCATCTGCCAAGGCTTGAGCTTGTCCCGGCCTGGAGAGACATTCGAGGGATCAGGGAGAAGGGCCGGTTGAGAGTCCAAGGTAGAAGTAGGACAACGTGGTTTCTTGGCTGTCGACCAGATTTTGGAGGGTCTTGGGTTGGGCACCTGTTCTTGAGCAGCGCATATCTCCTCTGGAGCAGCCAAATAAAGGCGGTGTAGAAGTTTGGCGCATTCTTCAGGCGTATGTACGAATAGGCAGTCCCCTTATGTTGAAATGAGAGGGAAAAAGGAAAACCCCATCTCTATGGTATTTTGTGTTTGATGAGAATGGCTAGGGCCGGCTTCATGGCTCTGCGTTTTTCCAATGTCATTGGGGATAGGTCCATGTCGACCTGAAGCAAAGCGCCATCTGATCCTTTGATGGCAGGCATTTTCCTTGTAGCGTTAAGAATCAAATCTCTGGTTCTTTGCCTTAAGAAACGCACAATTATGTCCTTAGGGAGCTCTTGATTTCTTGAGGCCCCCAGGGCTCTATGAGCTTGCTCAATCTCCCAGGAACTATCTGCAACATCTGACAGGATATTAGAGATCACTGCAGTTAGGTATTGTATGAAATCCAGAACTGTTTTCTGTACCCCACGCACTCTGATGTTGTGTCTCCTCGATCTATTTTCTAGATCGTCGATTTTGTAATCTAGGAGTGATACTTTAGCTGTCAGGGTTGAGATTTCAGCTGTATCTTGTTCCTGGGCTTCCAAAATGTTATCTGTTGTTTCCTCTAGTTAGTTAGTTTGTTGACCCAGTTTGTAAAAAACTTCCCTAATGTCTTTCACCAGTTGCGCTGCTTGAGTTTGTAGCATTTGCCCTATTCTAGCAATTGATTTGGCTAAAAGATTCATGTTGGGTGGTATATTAGGGTCATCTCCCTTGATCTCTGGAGATTCCATTTGCCCGGAGGGAGGACTTGGAGGGTGAGAGGGGTACCTCCGGGTTGTTAAACAGTTCCTGTATGCTCTTAGAAGGCAGACTTTTCTTAGCTTAGCCCATTTTCAGCAGAAGGGGACGATTGCTGTGTGCTCTTTGGTAGTCAGAGATAGCTTGTAGATGAGGTCACGTATCCATGAGGGGTCTCCTTTGGATCAGATCAGTGGCCATTTCAAGGAGAGTCTTGAGAATGGTTGAGGTTGTGCCCGTCCAGAGCCCCCTGTCATTCAACTCCATATCGCATGGTATCTACAAGGGTGTTGTAAACGTTTAAGCACTGCTTAGCCCTTGGAAAGTAGGTCTGAAGCCCTCCTTTACTCCTACGACAGGATCCAGAGGAGAATAAATCTAGGCTCTACCAGTGCCCATAAGGGATTTCTTCTTAAAGATGTTGTGTACACTCGGGTGAGAATACTAGTGGGAGAAACTCTGTTGCGTATATTGGCATATGGCAAGCAGAGGGCTGTATAGGGATGTGAAAAATGTTAAGGCAGCAGAGACACAGCAGTACCTAGGCCCAGAGTGGCTCAGACACTGTTAAAGTATACTAGGCAACTTTCGGGTATAAGAAGTGTAAAAATTCAGAAAATGTTCTCAGATTCCGAGCTTAAGTAGTGTAAGCCTCACTGGGAAGCATAAAGCATACACAGCCACAAATGCTGAGCAAGCTGGCTGTGTAGTCCTGTTGGAGTTCCTCTGTCACTTACTTGAGCTTCTCCTCAGGTGGAGGGGGAGTGCCTGAGGGCTTTTGAGTGTTGTGTATGGGTTCTTAAACCTTCTTCTTTATGCCCCCTCTGTCTCGGGGGGCCGGGTACCTATTGGGTGGTTGCAGAGGTCTAGCCATCTGTTTTTCTGGATGTTAAGCCCCCTAGGGCCCATGTCACCACTCCTCTCTTCTGCAGACTGTGTACGTGGCTCCGTCCCAGAAGACCCGATTCCCATGCTCAGTCTGGTCTCACTTTTATTCCCCCCACTTGGGGTCCGTTCTAGAAGCACCCAGAACGCTGTGAGGGGATAGTGACCTGCCAGGCCACGGAGCCTATCTAGGCTGCATCCGCCATTTTAGGATGCTGGCTCCGCCCCATCTTCTCCTATTCACTCAATGTAACTCCCTTTTTTTTTTTGTTAAGATGCGGCTCCTCCTTTGGCGGGAAATACCCTATGTGGGGGTCAGAACGTGGATCCCTTCTTTTTCTGAGACATCTGGCCCGGTCTCAGGGGCCATGTGTCTACTCCTTATCTGGGGGGCCACCCGCCTGGGACCACGCCAGAGCCTGGTAGAACCTTGCTGTGGGGAAGGGGCTACTGGCGGTTCCTCTGCCACGTGGAGGAAGATGGTGGCGTGCTTCCCGGGTTCCCTAGAGCTGTGCTCGCGCATTTACCGGTGCGTCCCAGACCTCTGGCTGTCGACCCTCTGCCGCTTACATAGCTCTGAAGGTGGGTAGGTCTGGTGTCTGTATTGCTGGGGGATGCCCTTCTTTTGTAAGCCTGTTGCCGGGTATGCCCTGGATGGCCCCGACTCCCCCGTAGGCTCCAGCTCGCCTTCCGCCTCGGTGTGTCTCAGTGCCGCGGGAGGTCCCATCTCAATGGGTCTCTTTCACTCTGTGCTTCCTTCTCTTGCCTTCGAAGACCTGTTAGGGCCCTCTACGTGTGTTGGGGGACACAGGGGGCCATAGCCGCAGGAGGCAGGATGAGGTAGGCCTCAACCTTGTGGCGATGGTGCACAGCTCAATTAGCTTGACCAAAGAGTCTTCTTGATCCTCCTCCTCTCCTGTGTCTAGAAAAGTTGTTTAGAAGTTAATTCAACCCAATTTTGGGTACAATAAATTATTATTTTTGAGGAGAGCAGCTCTTCCACACGTCTGCTCCCTTCACTTGGCTAGACACGCCCCCTAAAGTTATTTTTTTTAATTGATTAAGAGTTTAGAAGTCTTAGATATTTCTTAAATCTCTCTCTTTTCTCTCCTAACCCCTCTCCCGCAAATCTCACTTTCCATTATCCCTTTTTTATATCCCATCCAATCTCTCTTTTTACGTCACATTCCCGCTCTTCATCTTACCTTCTATCTCTCTCTTAATTTCCTTCCTCTTTATATCTGCCACCTCTTATTTATATAATCTGCTTCTGTTAAGTCCCTACCATTTTTGCCTTTTTTCACGCTCACAGCATGAAAGGTTCCTTTGAGATCCCAATTTTCCTGAAGAAATCCCTTGACTTACCCATTTGGTTATCTTCTTCTATCTCTTTACATCACTCATTATAGAATATTTCTTTGTCTCTTCTAGAATTTTGCAAATTTTGCAAATCTTTTCCTATCACCACTACCTTTCATTTTCTTTCTTTCCTGGACTACTTTCAAAGCCTCATCAGACAGCCATCTTCCCTTCTTAGTTTTCTTCCTTTCAGGGATATCCTTTGTTACTGTTTTCTGTATAATGTCTCTAATTTCTGTCCAAAGTCCTTCAGACATTCTATCTACCATGTCTAGTATCTCCAATATATACACTACACTGCATATTCATAGGGTATATTATTTACTTTGTATCCGCTCATCGTATGATTTTATACTGTGTACCTGTCTCTCTCTTTACACCTCTCTCTCTGTCTCTCTCTATCTCTCTGTCCTGTGCCTCTCTCTCTGTCCTCTCTCTCTCTGTCCATGTTTTCGGCCATTGGCATACAGGTCAAGCACCTCCTCATAATCTTCTGCAATGTCTGATTGTCCACTAAGCTGTCTGACAAGGAGCTTTACCCACGTAGCTTGAGGGCTCTGATAAAGATCGCACAGTCCTGGCATAGTAAAACATATAATATAATAAAATCTTTCCTCTAAATGAAACACACCATGTGTATGTGTCGCAAACAGAGCATCATTTTTATTGTATTTATTCATGTTTTTTATACAAGTTTTGACACAAAACAACAATGTGTTAATTTCCATAAACAAATTCAGCTTAACACTTTTGGTTCTTTTAAGTGCCCCTCGTGGGCTAGGAACTTCCACTAGGACAATTCATCAGCCTGTCCATCTCCCAGTCCAGGTGCCGAGAAGTCTACAACCCTAGCTGTCAGTTACCTCAGTTCAGTGTCTGGACACAGAAGGGGGTTGTCAGGGTTTTGTGAACACTGAAGAAAGAGTGTCTGGATCAGGGTTCACCTTGAGTGGGAAACCATGGATCTGGGGTAGACAAGATTATGGCCCATGTTGAGAGGGGATTTTCCTGGTGCTTAATGTCTGTGGGGAGGATATAGCATGGGTGTATTCGTCTCCTAGCCTGCCTTCTCTAAAGTGGAGATACGTTGAGCCATAGAGGAGTCAGCTAGGAGGGTTGAGGCACCTCTGGGTGTGTCCGACTAGCACTTTCATAGTGTTTCTAACAAGTTGGACTCGCTATTAGATTGTATGGAGGATCAAGAACAACGACTAAGGTAAAGTACACATCATTTAATGGTTAACTAAGAGACAATGTATGAAATGGATATCACTTGCAAAGCACTTGATATCACTTGACCCTTGTATAGGGAAGGAAAATGTTTCCTCATCCTCAACCCCCCTCCTCAACCTCCCTCCTCATCCTCAACCTCCCTCCTTATCCTCAACCTCCCTCCTCATCCTCCCTCCTCATCCTCAACACCCTTCCTCAATTTCCCTCCTCAACCCCCTCATCCTCAACCCCCCATCCTCAACCCCCGCATCCTCTCTTCCCCCTCTCCCTTCCCTGTGTCTCTTTCCCACCTCCCTTATCACCCTCCTCAAACCCCCTCCTCATTCTCAACCTCCCTCCTCAACCCCACTCCTCATTCTCAACCCCACTCCTCATCCTCAACCTCCCTCCTCATCCTCAACCCCCTCATCCTCAACCCCCTCCTCAACCCCCATCCTCATCCTCAACCCCCCTCCTCATCCTCAACCCCCTCCACAACCTCAACCCCCTCCACAACCTCCCTCCTCATCCTTAACCTCCCTCCTCAACCCCCCCATCCTTAACCCCCTCCTCAACCCCCCCATCCTCAACCCCCTCCTCAACCTCCCTCCTCAACCCACCTTATCCTTATCCTCAACCCGCCCATCCTCAACCTCCCTCCTCAACCTCCCTCCTCAACCCCCTCATCCTCAACCCCCTCCTCAACCCCCCATCCTCATCCTCAACTCCCCCATCCTCAACCCCCTCCTCAACCTCAACCCCCCTCCTCATCCTCAACCCCCTCCTTAACCTCCCTCCTCAACTTCAACCCCCTTCCTCATCCTCAACCTCCCTCCCCAACCCCCCTCCTCATCCTCAACCTCCCTCCTCATCCTCAACCTCCCTCCTTAACCCCCCCATCCTCAACACCCCTTGTCAACCTCCCTCCTCAACCCCCCATCCTCAACCCCCCTCCTCAACCTCAACCCCCTCCTCATCCTCAACACCCTCCTCAACCTCCCTCCTCATCCTCAACCTCCCTCCTCAACCCCCCTCCTCATCCTCAACCCCCTCCTCAACCCCCCATCCTCATCCTCAACCCCCTCCTCAAACCCCCATCCTCATGGTCAACCCCCATCCTCAACCCCCCTCCTCAACCTCCCTTCTCAACCCCCCCATCCTCAACCCCCCTCCTCATCCTCAACCTCCCTCCTTATCCTCAACCTCCCTCCTCATCCTCAACCCACTCCTCAACCCCCTCCTCAACACCCTTCCTCAATTTCCCTCCTCAACCCCCTCATCCTCAACCCCCCTCCTCAACCCCCATCCTCATCCTCAACCCCTGCATCCTCCCTCCCCCCTCTCCCTTCCCTGTGTCTCTTCCCCACCTCCCCTATCACCCTCCTCAACCCCCCTCCTCATTCTCAACCCCACTCCTCATTCTCAACCTCCCTCCTCAACCCCACTCCTCATCCTCAACCTACCTCCTCATCCTCAACCTCCCTCCTCAACCCCTCCTCAACCTCCCTCCTCAACCCCCCATCCTCATCCTCAACCCCCCTCCTCAACCCCAACCCCCCTCCTCATCCTCAACCCCCTCCACAACCTCAACCCCCCTCCTCATCCTCAACCTCCCTCCTCAACCCCCCCATCCTCAACACCCCTTGTCAACCTCCCTCCTCAACCCCCCCATCCTCAACCCCCCTCCTCAACCTCAACCCCCTCCTTATCCTCAACACCCTCCTCAACCTCCCTCCTCATCCTCAACCTCCCTCCTCAACCCCCCTCCTCATCCTCAACCTCCCTCATCCTCAACCCCCTCCTCAACCCCCCATCCTCATCCTCAACCCCCTCCTCAAACCCCCATCCTCATGGTCAACCCCCCTCCTCAACCTCCCTTCTCAACCCCCCCATCCTCATCCTCAACCCCCCTCCTCATCCTCAACCTCCCTCCTTATCCTCACCCTCCCTCCTCATCCTCAACCCCCTCCTCAACAACCTTCCTCAATTTCCCTCCTCAACCCCCTCATCCTCAACCCCCTCCTCAACCCCCCTCCTCAACCTCCCTCCTCAACCCCCCATCCTCATCCTCAACCCCTGCATCCTCTCTCCCCCCTCTCCCTTCCCTGTGTCTCTTCCCCACCTCCCCTATTATCCTCCTCAACCCCCCTCCTCATTCTCAACCTCCCTCCTCAACCCCACTCCTCATTCTCAACCTCCCTCCTCAACCCCACTCCTCATCCTCAACCTACCTCCTCAACCTCAACCTCCCTCCTCAACCCCCTCCTCAACCTCACTCCTCAACCCCCCATCCTCATCCTCAACCCCCCTCCTCAACCCCAACCCCCTCCTCATCCTCAACCCCCTCCACAACCTCAACCCCCCTCCTCAACCTCCCTCCTCATCCTCAACCTCCCTCCTCAACCCCCCCATCCTCAACCCCCTCCTCAACCTCCCTCCTCAACCCACCTTATCCTTATCCTCAACCCCCCCATCCTCAACCCCCTCCTCAACTCCCTCAACCTCCTTCCTCGTCCTCAACCTCCCTCCTCATCCTCAACCTCCCTCCTCAACCCCCTCCTCATTCTCAACCTCCCTCCTCAACCCCACTCCTCAACCTCCCTCCTCATCCTCCCTCCTCAACCCCCTCATCCTCAACCCCCTCCTCAACCCCCCATCCTCATCCTCAACTCCCCCATCCTCAACCCCCTCCTCAACCTCAACCCCCCTCCTCATCCTCAACCCCCTCCTTAACCTCCCTCCACAACCTCAACTCCCCTCCTCATCCTCCCTCCTCAACCCCCCTCCTCATCCTCAACCCCCCTCCTCATCGTCAACCTCCCTCCTCATCCTCAACCTCCCTCCTCAACCCCCCCATCCTCAACACCCCTCGTCAACCCCCCCATCCTCAACCACCTCCTTAACCCCCCTCCTCAACCTCAATCCCCCTCCTCATCCTTAACACCCTCCTCAACTCCCCTCCTCATCCTCAACCTCCCTCCTCATCCTCAAACCCCCTCCTCAACCTCCCTCCTCAACCCCCATCCTCATCCTCAACCCCCATCCTCAACCCCCCTCCTCAACCTCCCTCCTCAACCCCCCATCCTTTTCCTCAACCCCCCCCCTCCTCAACCCCCCTCCTCAACCTCACTCCTCATCCTCAACCTCCCTCCTCATCCTCAACCCCCTCCTCAACACCCTTCCTCAATTTCCCTCCTCAACCCTCTCATCCTCAACCTCCCTCCTCAACCCCCCATCCTCATCCTCAACCCCCTTCCTCAACCTCCCTCCTCATCCTCAACCCCCATCCTCATCCTCAACCCGCCCATCCTCATCATCAACCCCCCCATCCTCAACCTCCCTCCTCAACCCCCCTCCTCATCCTCAACCCCCATCCTCATTCTAAACCTCCCGACGCAGGAAGGAGTGGAGGCCGGTGGAGAAGCTGCAGATGAAGGTAAGTGAGGGGAAAGGGAGAGGAGGAGGTATTTAGAGGTGTAAAGTGAAGAGGGGGGTTTAGAATGAGGAGGGGGGGTTTAGAATGAGGAGGGGGGGTTGAGGATGAGGAGGGGGGAGGGAAAGAGACACGGGGGGGTTAGAGAGACACGGAGGGGTTAGAGAGACACGGGGGGGGGGGGGGGGTTAGAGAGACACAGGGGGGAGAATGACTCGAGTATAAGC